>VYZW01010113.1:6613-18145 GCA_013401315.1 Balaeniceps rex
GGGGGGGGTTGTTCTGGAATCGGTACAAGCTAATCCTGTTAAATGCTTTCTGTTTTGCCTTTGGATGCACCCTGGGCTTGTGGCTTCTGCTATGGGGAACCTGAGGTGGTCAACAGCCACACTGTGAACAAGCCTAGTGCAGTGTCAAGGGACTCTTCCCTTACGTGACATCATCCTGACCTGGGTCCCTTCTCCCCTGATGAAGTACTTACAAGGATGAACAGGAATGTGCTTTTGATCTCCACTGTCTTCTCCTTTCCTGTCGTCTGCTGTATCAGCTTCATAGCCAAAGTCCGCTGTGGCTAGAATGAAGCTTTGGCTTGAAGGCACATTTGTGCATAGCCTGATTTTCTTTCATTTAAAAAGAGTAAAAGCTTACACCTCGATCACAAAGTTGTGGAGAACGGCTGGCTCACCTGAACCCCTAAAGCACGGAAGAGCAGAAAGAAAACATTACTTGAAATAATCCTTAAAAAACGAAGCAGAACAAAAATCATTTGAATCCATTCTCATGATTCAGGGCAAATGGGGAGAACAACCTCTCCTATCTCATTTTTCAGCAGTTTGGGGTTGCTGAAATACAAGCAGGTGAGAGATATGTCATATTCATTAAAGATGGATGTGGCATGCTTCTTTCTTTTTAGGCCACCAAGAGATGACATTCTGCGTGTGGTGATAACTAAGAGGATAAGACAGTGTTTCTATTGGTTTCATGCTTGCCTGTATTGGACTAGGTAGACTTAATCACCCTGGAGATACTGTATGTACTTCTCCTTCCTTATTTACTTTGTTTCTTTTATTTCACTTTAGGGGACTAGGCTGGAATTGACATTTCTTTCTCTTCAGCAGCCGCCTCCTCTCTCAATGCCGGGTCTCTGGGCACTGAGTTAAGCCAGACAGTGGAATGGACCTGCTGTAAATAGTGTTGATAAATTGGGTAGATAACACAGCGTGGCCTGGTTTACCCCAGTGCACAGAGTAATAAAAAGGAGCTTCCGCCTCTGAAAGGTCATCGTATCGACAAGGGGAACGATTGTGGGAATGGCAGTTGTGAGATGCTTGTCGCTAAAGCCACTTTTCCTCAGGAGAAGCTGAAGGGATTATGCCTAGGCTTTTTCCTCCCTACCCTTACCCCCGAGGTCATCTGATTTAATGGTGCTGAATGTGAACACAGAGCTGAGGGTCCCTGGTACAAAACAGGTCTGAGCAGCAAAGCTCCCAAAAACTCTCATGAACCAGCTAAGCCCAAAATGGCCAACTATGTGGGAGCTTTTCCAACTTGGCCAAATGGGGTAGATCCCCCAGATTTAAGGACTCCAGTGGTCCTTAAATGCTTTGTCACTTCATCATGTGTAGCCAGGAGGCCTTAGTGAGAGGGATGGGGCTACCAATAAGCCACAATTCTCCCTAATAGTTCAGTGGTTTCATGTGGTAATTAAGAAATGGTCCCTTTTTATTCTGTATTTCCATATATCAATTCACGCAAGGGAGAGACATAATAGCCAACAGACAATCTACCCAATAGACATCACTTTGGAGGTGCCAGATCACTTGTGGGTCACAAACTTTGAGAAGAACTTGTGCCACATGCATCATCACACAGCAGGCACAACAGATATCAGCCAAAGGAATAGCTCCGATGGATAATTAGGAGTCTCAGGCCACACTGAGGAACCATACATCCAAAAAGCTGGTCCTCAAAAACCATGCCTTCCCTTTTGAGCAGTCAGAGCAAATGTTGTGAATTCAAAAGCACCAAACCAGAGATGACAGAACGGAGAGCACAGTGGGGTTGACATGTGTCCACAAATAACAGTAAATGGAATAATCTCTGAGGCCTTGCCTAGACTTGCAGTCCTCTTCATGTCACAACACTTTTAAACAGCTTTCCAATTAACATACCCAATATCAGGACTGGAAATTCAAGTCTAATAAGGTCTCATTGAAAAGCAAGGCATATAGCCTACCAACTGGATGCAATGGCCCATGCCACTTGGCACCAGGATGTGATATGATTATATAGTAACTGCCATTCTGAATCATATCGAAGGTTCATGTAGTCCAATAGCCTTCCCTGACATTGGCCAATAGGGCATGCTTAGGAAAATCTATCAGAACAAAATGCCTGTACAATGATTTTTGCCCCAGTTGCTCTTCCAGCCTCCAGCACTCTAGAGCTTATGAGATTCCTAAACCAAACTTGTACATAAAGCATTTTGTACATCACTGAGAAAGTATCCCTAAAGTGAAGGCATTGCTACTTGGTGGGGAAAAAACGTTTATTCTGCCCAAAGAAGCTAAACAAGTATGATGAAGTATTAATTCTACCGTTTTATTTCAAGAGTGATGCCCATGGTGTTTTAGGAAAGGGAGCATTTCTACAGTAGAGTTTCTTAGCTCTATAATGTATTGTGCTGCCCTAATGGTGTTACACCAGAGGTGGTTTTCTGAATGGGGGGAGCAACAGGTTTTGCCACTTTCTCTGTCTTTTGACTGTTTCCTTGGCTACAACATTGGTTTAATAGTAGATTCCAGCAGCACTCATGGCCTGCTCCCAGCTAAATGTTGAACTCTCAAGTTTTTTATAAATGAGAGTGAGGTTTTGGGGACATTCTTATTTTGCATTGAGAATTGGCCCATACAGAAGACTGGAGTCTGATGGATCATCAATTTGTGTCATTTACTACCATTCCAAATGCAAAGTGACGTGGATTTGGAAACCTCAGCTAGATGGGGAACTGTGAGGAAAGGGCCGAGTTTGGCCAGAGTGGGAAATTGTAACGCTTTGGGAAGATGACAGCAAACTGGCTCAGGGAATGACTAAGCAAGACCCAAATGATGCCCTTTGAAAAGGCGATCTAATGTTTTAATAACCCTGTTCCTGGATAGTGGTTTCATGAAGCCCAGAAAGGCAATCGTTGCTTTGGCCACACAGCACAGTCTTCCAGGAAGCCAAGACCAGCTCATTAGCCAACAAGAGTTGCGCTCCTTGCAAGAAGCTGGTCCCCATCCAGTTCTGACAGTCTCAGCCAGCCTGTGCCATCTGGCTGGGATAGCTCTGCAAACACACAGCAAAGCCTTTCTCAGAGCCCCGGCCACATGGAGGGAATATTTCAGAGGGCTGGAAACAGCGGTCACTGTAAAGTGTAGTAGCTTTTGGCTACAGTGACCACTTTGTCACAGATGTTGCTGAGGTCCGTTGTGATTTCTAGGCACTTCTGGAAAGCAAAAAATGAAAGAGCAGAAGCAGAAAACTAGAATTGGTAACCACTCTCCTAATGATTAATGTTCTCCCCCTCCCCTGCCCCTGAACGCAAAACACTCCCCTACATCAGCAGGGTGACCTCAGTTCCTCTGAAGTGAAGTTAGTTTAGTTCAGTCTTGCAGGAGGCTCTGGGCTCTGACTGATGATGGGAAGCGAGATAACAGGGCCCTCAGCACCACCCTCACCTTAGCCTCATCCACTGGGCAGGTATGGGCTAATGCATTCGGCTCCTATTGCTAAGCAAGTCAGGGTTATAAACATGATTTTCATAATTGCGTTTTAACATATGTAGACACCACCCAGCAGCGATAATAGCTTTGCACCAGAAAAGCCTTAAGACAGAGGAGAACAGCTTCTCTGAAGTGTTAAGAATCCCAGCACATTTATCTTAATAAGTTTTATTACAGCCTGCCAGTTTAAACCTAATGACTAATTTATCGTATAAAATACCAGCAATATATTTTTTGATTTTGCTAATTAATTATCTCAAACAAAGGTGATATTTATAAAACTGTCCAGAAATGGTATGTGCATTAAAATTGCCTTGCAGCAGGAGATGAAATTATTACTAATATGGGATCAAATTATTACTGTATTGACTTAGTTACTTTATTACCTCATAATGGATTTCTTCATTATTTTCCCCGGGATTGTAGCATTCATGATTGCATTAAAGTCTGTTAATCTATGCAAATATCATTAGGAGCTACTAATAACCACGGCAACTTTCTTCAATTTCAAGGAATGTGGTAAGTACTCTCAACACATTGTTATGTTCTGTTAGTGTGATGGGATTAACTCAGCCTCTGAGTCCTTGGGACAGTGGGTGGGCAGCAGATCCCTTTGAGCCTTTTCTTCCTTAAGGATAGATGAGGCGGAAGGTGGGAATTTGTTCTTCTGCTGAGGAGGTGGGAAGAGGGGCACCATTCTCAGCTCTGCCGCTCTAACCCTGCCTGATGTCAAATGAGTCTCCTGTTAGTTTGCAAAGGGCCATGTCATATATCTTCCCCCTTTTTTCCCAGCCCTGCTATTTATCCTCAAAAACAATAGCCCAGACATGAGCACATGTGCTTTCAAACTACAGTGGGAACTGGTTATTTTCTAAAGGTCAGGTGATGGGGTGGTGGCTTTTCTACATGTAAGACAAGGCAGAAGGAAATGGCGTAGGTGAATTTTCAACATTGGGCACAGCTTTTGAGCATCCTGTGTGTGATCTAATGCCTTCACACTGATGTTTCAGAGGCACTCAATGAACCATTTTCAGGAGCGCTGAGTTTGCTGCAGAGCTGTGTGTGTCTGTGTACCGACCGCTTTAAAAAAATGCAGACAAATATTAAGCCTTGAATGTTTCCCTTTCCAGCAGCACTAAAAGCTGAAAGATGCATGCATAAATAGAAGAATAGGTAAGGTGAGTTAGGTGTGCAGTAATAAGTACACGTGTTGAACGGTATAACTATTTATTACCAATTAGTCTAATTCCACATTTCCCATGCTTAGATAATGAGGTTATAGACACCTTTGTAGTAAGGCACACAAAATTAAATAGAAGAAAATCAGGTTAAATTGGATCGCTGAGTGACAAGGACGGAATTTCACCTCCTTACCCATATCTGTCTGTCTGTCTATCTGTCTGTCTAAATGACCTAGATCCATAGCTTATGCGCAAGCAAGACAATCCCGACAGCAACTTTCCAGCAATGATTTCTAACTGATCAGTGCTATATTCTTCCTGCAATATTAGGGCTTACATTGCTCTCTCCTGTCATTTCTGAATGGCACCTGAAGCCTCCTCTTCAAATTGACCTTAGACTGAAATCAGTTTAGGTCCAATTATAAGAGCTACTGAACTCTGGGTGCCCTTGTTTTGCTCCATCGGCATGTGCACCACAGCTGAGAGGAAGACAGGCTTTGAAAATGTTAAAGGCTTCAGTTTTTGACACAAAAGCTGCATTCTGAACTATAAACAGGCAAAATAGGCTCGAGATGGTGGTGAGCAATCCCACAGACCCAGGGGTTCCTAGAATCCCTCTCTTCTCCCTTAAACAAGAGTCTCCCTCCCAAAATCTCTGTTTTTTTTTTTTTTAAAAAGAGAAAACCCCACAACACTGCTGTCGTGTCAGAGCAAACCAGTGTTGGATCAGGCATTTGCACCTCTGTAAATAGATTAACAAAATGTGATTGTTTGGTGTTTGGCTGTCAATCTGCATTTGGCTCAGAGGTGATAATTTTAACTCAGAATGTGTTAAAAAGTAATTCTGTAGATGGTAGCAGTCTTGGACCCCATGAAACTTTCAGCTTTTGTGCTGATGAGCTGACCTTGTTTTGTTAAATAAGAGAGTCCCCAAACAGTGTTCAGGAAGGGAAAAAGCAGGGTGAATCCAGAAAAAAAAACCACATTATTTCTTGTATATTATTTCCTTTTTTTTTTTCCTGTCTTTTTTTTTAAAGATGAGTGTCTATCCTTCGTGGTGAGAGGAAAAAATAAAGTGGGAAGCAAGCCCAGGAGAAATGCAGGCAGTAAATTAGATGGATTGGTTGAAGCTGTTACGCATTAATTGCATTTCAGGATCACCTGGGCCCCCTCTCCACCAGGCAGCAGAGCCCCTGTCTGCCAGGCACTGTACAAGCGCTGAACAAAGGACGGTAACAATGCAGCGTTAGCGGTCACATCGAGGGTCTCTCCAGCTAGTTTCTTTTTCCAGCCCGTTGCAGAATACAAGCTCATTAATTCTCTGAGTTTAGACAGGTTCTGTCAGTCAAGACTCTTTCACAAAACCACTGAGCAAACCTCCCAACTTAAACTGGTTGGGAATTTTGAGGCTAGAAACAAAGGGGGTCTGTTTGCTCATTTTTTCACCACGCAAGGGTCTTAACTCAGCAAAACACTTAGGTCAGCCCTGAAAGGGGTTACAGTAGACTCAGATGTGAGGAGCCAGATGTGGTAGGAGGGTAAATATCTACCAATTGCTACCTGAAGCATTAATCTGTAGGGAGATGGATCCCAACAGAGAGTAGTTTGGCTCTCCTGGGCTCTCTCTTTTATGCTGGGCAGAGAGTGCAATGGTTTAACTCAAAATGGGATGTAAAAGCATCTGCCTTGGACTGATGGGAAAGTGGGAGGCAAGGCTTTCTCCTTATTACTGAAATTGGGCTTATTTGGAGTGGCTGACATTGTTTTTGAATAGCTTGATACCTGCTAATAAAAGGCTTGCCTGGGTTTCTAGCTCTCAGTCTAACTGGATGGCTTTAATGCAATTTAGAACTTAGAAAAAGTTCTAGTGACGATCCCAATGCTGTCATCTTTAGCCCATCTCAAATAGCAGTTGGGGGACACAATTATCCGGTGTAAATCAGGGCGTTTCCATTGACGGTGCTGATTTACACCATCTGAGGACCTGGCTTAGCGGTGTTATGGCAGTGATCTGCACAGGCTAACCTCCCTGAATCCCTTGCATGGATGTACACATCAGTTAACTTCAGGCAAGACTTTTTCGCATTGTTTGAATGCTAATTGTACTTCTGTGCTGCAGTTTATACTGAAATTAATATATAATTCAAAAAAAATAGAGATAATTGAACTGACCCAAAATATAACCCCTTTCCTTATTTCTTAAGCACTTGAGTTTCAGCACAAATCTCTTTTACTGCAGGGGCTTATGTTGTGCCATCAGCAAATGCAAAGAGCAATTAAACATTTAACATGATCACAAGGAGAAGAGAAAAGCTGCTGTTTAAATGCGTCAAGGGAAAAAAAAAAGAAAAAAAAAGCACAGGAAAACAGCCCATTGGTTCTGATGTAAGACTAAGAAAAATTTGCACTACGGTCAGTTCAATTCAACAGCTTTGTTTATTGGGAATCTATTTCATTATTTTTAAAATCAAAATTCCTACTTTGCTGAGCTCCTTAGAAGGAATTTCAAACAATCCTGAAGCCACAGAGATGCCATGTAGGTGTAAATGCTTTCTAGAGAGTAAGCATTATGAATTTCACCTTCTCTTTGTTGTCCTTACTTGGTGGGGTTACCTGGAGCGTGGAGAATATCTGCTTCTGGAAAGGACTGTACTGCATTTCCTCAAAAGGAAAAAAGAAACAACAAACTTCAAAACTCTGCATCCCTACTGACATTCTTCATTTTTCTGTTTCACACATTTTCCTATTCTGCTAAAAGCACATAATCCAACCTATGAGTCATCTTGGTCAGCATTGCTGCCTATACTCAAAGTATTAATAAGAGGAATTAGACCTGTTTGTCAGTCTGTCTGTGAATGAGAGATGTGGGATTAAGTCGCTAGACTGTATTTGTTTTCCGTAGCTTATAGAGAATGTTTATTCAGTTGCCATAAGGACATTGGGGTCATGCAGCCCAGTACACAGCTTGAGCAGACAACCGCATTACACAGTCCCATTGATGGGGACGTTGAGTCTCTATCACAAAAAGGGATCCTGTTTTGACATTCTGGTTGTCCTAGGAGCCTGCCTTAAAAATGCCCTCAGAGTCTGTTTCACCAGTGCAAAGGCATGGATAGCAACACAAGCTCAAAGAGGTCTTGCTCCCTGATAAGGGGTGGATGGGGAGAACAGGTCAGTGATGGGACTCCAGGACTGAAGTCAATTGGACAAAGTCTTAACAAAGATGCAGAGGAATTTTGGGGCCCTTAATTTAATAGGACTTTTCAGGTCTTTTCATGGGACACTACCATTTTCAATTACGCTTTTACCAGGACAGTCTTCTCAATTCTGGTGGGAGGTATAGAAAGTGAACCAACGCTAGAAAACCAGGTAAACGGGTCATTCATCCACATTGTGGGCTATCAGGGTACAAGCTGCTGAGATGATCTTTTTGGTAGTGTCCAACACAGGGGAGCTCTGCAAGGGGCTGCTGGTCACCAGGGAGGCCACCAGGTCCCCAGAGCAGGCATTCCCCAGGATGTGAAACAGTGGGAGACCAATGATCTGAACTCATTTCCCTACATTTTAGGAGGGCATCTGAGTGCCAGAAAAGCAACTCTGTTTCCTCCTGCTCTGAGATTCTTGTGGGTTTAGGATTTAGAGCACTGCAATTTTTCATATTATAATGGAAACAGCTTGAAAAATTTTTAGGTTGAATTCAGAGAAAGTGGAAAAACTGCTCAAATATCAACCACTTTCTGCCTGCAAAAGCATTTTCTTCTCAGCTCTTGCATTAACACCTAGACTCAGGCATGCCTGTGACACAGAGAGGCTCTCTATTTGCCATCTCAATTTTTTCTTGGATTGCAATATCAGACACAAAGCAACATTTTCTCTAGTAGATTGTGCCACTAATACAATAAGGATCTAATATATTAATGAATAAGGATCTGTAATATGCTAATATTTCCGCATCACATTAATATTCTATTAGACTAATGCATTATTATGCTAATAAGTCTATTAAAAATGCAAAATATAATTATACGTTCTGTATGGCTCCACTGTTGAAATCTGATTCCTACCCTAGACACATTTGTGTGTGTATTTCTAGAAATTGTATTACCTGCTGTGAAAAGTTAACTTGATCTACACCTGATGTATTTCATCACGCACACCAAGCAGCCCAGCCAGGATTTCCATACCTCCAAAACCATTACCGCATGAAACAGATTAAGTGCCTTAGCAGGTCTGCATTTCAGCTGTGGCAGAGACAGGCTTACAGCCATGCTTTACACACACTTCTTTCTCTCTTGCTGCAGAGCCTGCTATTTACCTTTCCTTTCACAGAGCACCTGTCGAGAGGGGGCCCTCCTCTGGGTGGGCATGTTGTGCAAGAAGGGTCTCATGCACCTGAATCCTAGCAAGTCAATCCCCCAACAAAGGGTGTATCTGAGACCTGTTGAGGGATGGGGCTTAAGAGAACCTTTTCTCTGTAAGTGCTTCATTTTGGCAAGTTTAGGCAGCTCCCTATTCAGTGTGCCATTTATACAGTTTATTCTTTAATGCCTAATCTTGACACATCAAGGGAGCCTAAGCTACAGGTATAGCTGGCTATGACTTCCCCCAGACAGCTAGTCCCTGACACTGGGGCACTGTGATGCCTACATCCCTCCGTGGTCCCAGCCCTGGGTATCATCTTGCTCCTCTGTCACTGCTGAGAGCGAATTTACAGAGTGCCTCCCACTCTCCATAAACATATCCACACTCCTGAATAATGGCATTTGGAGGAGAGGTCTCCCACAGTTCTTTCTACCACAGCTAAATGTTCACTTGATTGCTTTTAGATGGGCCAATTAAGAATGAAAAGGGAAAGTGAACAGCATGGTTTTGTTTTGTTTTAAAAATGTCAGGTTTGCCAAGTTTATTAAGTGGGAGCTCAGAATGAATATTGAATTTTCAAAGACTGGCTCTGATAATAAAGTTTAGGAAAAGAAAGTGGAAGGACATGTCCTTCCCCTTGTCCCTGTCAGGATAACTCACTGCCCTCTATCAACGTCTGCTTCTCATGGCACCAGTCATTTAACAGATGTTACAACAGACTTCTTTAATGAGAGAACAAGGTTTCTGTTGTTTGTCTGAAGGTCTATTCATTTCCTTATTGCCACTGGAAAGAGGAGAAAATTGAATGTTGAAAGATTCTGACTAAAAGAAATCCTTTCTAACGGCGGGGAAAGAAAAGATGTAGAACTGGTTGTCTAGGGAGGCTGAGGCTCTCCATCACTAAAGGTAAATTAAAAATGAGAGAAACACAGCTGTCAGTACTAGCATAGTCAAAGCCAGTCCTGCATTGTGCTAGTTGAGCTAGACAGCTTCTCCAGGGTCCTACCAACCCTTTGCTATGGTTCTGACCCTCCTTTCACAGGCAACAGTTCCAAGGCTTTGTGAAGAGTTTCTTAACCTCATAGCCCTCAGGGTTTGTTTGGTATCTAAAGAGCAAAAAGGTTGGGATGGCATGAAATTGTCCTTAAAGGAAGTGAAGAATAGGAGGGACAGTTTACAAGTGCTTCATAAGACTCGGAAGTATGCTCAATTTCACAAGATTTAAAGCTACAATAACCACCTACAATCTTCATGCAACCGACTTGTACTGCATTGCTTCGTGTGTGAGTAACCTTGTCCTGTGCTGGCTGTCCTTCCTTTGCAGTAAAGATCTTGCTATCATTACAGAGACTGGATTTCTCTTTTAGGGCAAGGGGAAGAAATCCAGCTCTGGGGAAGTGAAAATCCAACCATTTCAGCATTGTTTTCTATGAGTATTCAGTATGATTTACAGGCATGGGTGATACTTTACATACGTGACTCTCCAACCAGAAGTTGTCACAGCAAACTACATGGTGAATGAGTTTGGGACTCAATTACACAAGATTTGAAATAGTTTTATTTTCACTGTATCATCTAACTCAACTTACTTCCAAATGTCACTGTTTTCAAAACAGCAGTGGAATGATTATTTACTCAGTGAAGATACACAAAGCATTAAATTCCCAAGTTTGGTCTACCGAACAGGAAGCTCATATTCAAATGTTTATACTGTCCATATTTTCGACTTGCTGTTGGTGTTCCAGTGGCCCCATAGCAAATTCCATTTATGTCATTGTCATTATTACCATTATTATTTTAATACATAGCCTGTGTGCCAACATCTCCTGTGGACAAGAAGAACATCAGGTGGTTCCAAGCTGCTTCATCAGCTTGAGATTCAGTGGAGCTACACTGATACACTGGAGCTGAGAATTTAGCCCAAAGTCCCTATTGAAAGTGACACAAAGCTTTTTGCTGGGCTGTCTCTCCCTTGGAAAGATAACGCTTTTCACAGGAAAGCTGTTATTTGGTATGTTCCCTTATGTAACAGCACTGTTGGCAAAGTAGAGAGACCAAAAAAAATGAGGACACTAATACACATGGAAAGGATCAGGGTGCTGAAGTGAGCAGCCTCTCCACAGCATGATGTTGTGCTGTTATTGAACAAATCCGCACAAATAATAGGGTTTTAGGGAAATCTGTTTTTCAGTTTCTGGAGATATCTTCAATCTCTGTTTGTTTGGAATGAAGGTTTAAATGTAAGTTATGATCCCAGCTATGACTACACCTGTGTTAATCTGCCTAGCAAAAATCTACCTGTCCTGCCCCCCACCCATATTGCTGCTTCAATACATATCTGAAATATTCCTTTTTCTTCTCTAATCACAATCACACTAGGAGTTAGTCAAGTTGCTTGTCTTCGTGTTAAAGTGGTATGTTGGATATTTTATGCGTGTCCAGAGAAGGGCAACGAAGCTAGTGAAGAGTCTAGAGCACAAGACTTTACAAGGAG
>VYZW01010116.1:0-25865 GCA_013401315.1 Balaeniceps rex
TCCCCCGCTCCAGCAAAATTAATACTTGTAAAATTAAACGCTTTAGAGCCACCCTCCGATCCGCAGCGACGCTTCCCCGAGAGGCGGGACCACGGCCGAGGCGGCGGCACCCCCGGCGGGGCCCGGCCCTCCCACCCACCGCGAGTGGGAGTTGGGGGGGTCTCGCTCTGTGATTTCTTTTCTTTTTTTTTTTTTTTTTTAATTTCTTTTTTGCCAATCACACTATGTTCTGTTTTTCCGGCCAATTTTAAGTAGCTGATGTTTTGTTTGGCTGCTGTTTTATTTGCTGTCAAAAAGAATTTGATGCAGAAACCATTTAAGCATGTATACAACCCATGGAGGGATTCATTTGACCTCATTATACTGCAATAAAGAAGAAATCCAGTTTGTTAAATATCACCGAACCGCATGCATTTCACATCAGATCATAAGAGTTATGCTTCAAAAGATTGTTCCAGAAAGTGCTTGGGAAGACGGAACGGGTTAACTTTGCTTGCCAGAAGGTGTTCTGACAAACACAGGAAAAGAGAGAGAGATGCAGCCCCCTTTAAGAGCAGAGCAACTGAAGAAAAAAGAGATTTATGCTTTTAATTAATGGCAATTAAACCATGCCTGTTGGCTTGGCCTATGGCAATTGTTCCCTGCAAAAAGGAGGCCGAGCTGGTGACAAGCATTTGAATCCGCTAAGTTCTGTCAAGGGAGCTGACTCTGCAGGCATCAAAACCAAACTAAATCAATAAAAGAATTAAACTTTTATAAATTGCATTTTGACAAGTATCAGATACCGTTAAGCTTTGATATTATGAATTCCTCGGAGGAGATGCAAACAAGAAGGGCCGCAGTTAGAGATCCAAACAATCAAAGAGGCTTGTTAACATGCGCTGTCAAATGCATCAGTGCTATTAATTACTACAAATTAATGTGACTCTCTCTTCCTCTGGTGATTGGAATAATAATCAGCTGGATTCATGGAATGAGCACAGAGAACATATGCAACCCTGCCAAAAATAATAAGTTAAGAAACCAGGAGACATTTGCAGTCTTTATGCTTACAGGCTTGATAATTTGCTTGTTGCTAGTGTGTCCCACTTTACCCCGTCCTTCTGATTGCTGGGAACTGTCTCATCTGCATCCCAAACGGACACGCTCTCGCTCCCTGGCTGCGGCAGCACTCGTCCTGATGGCAAAATCTTTCTTCTCTTCAGCAGAGGTGCGAAGGCAGGAGGACACACGGCCAAACATCTCAGCCCGGCTGGCCAGGCAGTGCTGTGGCCCTTGCCGTGGCTCCAGCCCGCTCCCCACAGCCCGGGCTGCTTGGAGATCCCTCCACAGCTTCAGCTCCTGCGCTCCATGGGAAATCAGATACTGGAAGCGAGAACGGTATGTTTTCCACGTGCAGAGGAGGTAATGGAGATAATAAAACCGTGGTGTTTACCTGGCAAGCCCTGACCCTATTTCGGTAGTCCAAGGTAGAAAAAACACACTGCGCGTTCTCCTACTTCAGTGAAATACCATTCAAACGCTAGCACAGAAACAAGCCAGTCCAAGAGGCAGTGTATCACCTTCTCATGAGAAAATTTACCATCCTCGGGCTTCGATTTCTTCCCGTGTTCAAACAGCAACGCCCTCGCTGCTGCGGTAGCACACAACCAGTTGTTTCCAGCTCAAACCACCCCTTGCAAAGGGCACGGCAGAGCTCTGAGCATCTCTCACTCCACACCTCTGGTTTTACCACTACCACAAGATACAATCCCATCTTCCCGTTGTCTCTGCACTTAGAAAGGACCCTTCTAGCTATGATGGACGTTAGAGAAGTCCTGCATTTTCCCCTACTCATGCAACCAGAAAAAAAGAGAGTTGGAGACAGGGCTTTTTGGGATGAGGGAATCTGAGGTTCTGTGGCTTGGTGGCGAGTGATGACTCCAAACATACAATGCCTTTACTCAGGCCCAACTCTCTGCCACGCCAAAACCCACAGAGCAGTATGTGGTAGCCACAGAAAGCAGGGGTTTTCAGTCACCCTGGCACCAGGAGGCTGGGGAGAGGCTTGGCATAGAAGCCTCACGTGCTGCTGGTTGCTGCTTCTCTTCTCCCCACCAGCAGGACCTTCGTTCGTGGGGGCCTCGTCTCCCCTTTCCACAGCAGAGGGCTGGGGGCTGTGACCAGGCTTGCAGGGAGAGCCGAGGCAGCATAAATGCACATCAGAGTGGAGGAAACCCTGATCCGGGGACACCCTCACCCTGCTGCCTCGGGAGAGCCCCGGCTGCTGGAGGGCTCAAACAGTGCGCTTGAAGCCAGAGCTGACGGCAGGGCTCGGGAAGAAGAGCAGATGGGCGAGGGAGAGAGGAGAAGCATAAAATTGACGGATGTCATTTTGCGTTCCCTTGAACACCGTAAACTAAAACATATCTCAACCTTTGCCCAGGGGACGACGGCGATAGGCAGGGTGGCACGCTCTTTACAGCCCTGAAACGGAAACAGGGCAGGAGGAAAGGAGCAGGCTGGTCATTCCAGCTCTGCGCCTGCATGGGAGAGCTTCATGGCCCTTTGCACCAACACGCCAGGGTCAAAGTCTTCACCCCCAAATGCCTCTTTCTACAGACCAACAAATCCCATTCCCCGGACCAGGTGGGTAGAACAGCAGGTTTCTCAATCGAGTAGGAGCTAACGAGGCCTCAAATCTCACCACCCAACCTCCATTCTGCAGGACGCTGCTTTGTAAGAAGGGCCGTGTCTCAGACCCTTGTGCGCGGGAAAGGTATCCCATCGCCGCACGCCACAGAAATGCAACACATCCATCTTGTGAGCAGGAAGGAACGGCCGAGCAAGGACCCCATCTCTCTGCTAAAGGAGGTTCTCGATAGCAGGCGCCGTGATGGAGCTAAAAGACAGTTTCTGAGTACAGTGAGATGAATTAACCTGACACCATCTGGTCGCAGTTTTTCATTTCTGACAATATTTAAAACTTAATTTGAGCTCAGGAGGTGATAAATAGGTCTCAGATCTCACCTGGCTTTGGTAACCTCTTGACCTAGGCACATCAAGTCATTTGTCTGAGGCTGTAGATCCTGCTATTTTATTGCTATGTCTAATCTAAATAGACTGCTGGACACTGCCCTTATTGCACCCTGGTAATCCTGGATTGATCCTGCTGAAGCAAGAGGGGAGCAATGCCATCTGTATCTTTCTTTCAGCAAACACACAATGAAAGTTGATCGTGTTTAAGCATGTCCTCCCAGCGGGAATCCATAACAGACGATAGCCATGAAGCATTAGTGTTCCCAAACATCTAAAGGCGAGGGGGGAAAGGCATTTATTATTACTGTTAAAATTATTTCTTTTAAAATCTGACTTAGTTTTCATTTTCTCCCTCTAAATACTGTTCGTGATTGCTCTAGCATGTGTATATATATCTACGCGTGTATGTACACATATAGATGCTCGAGTCTCTATATAAATAAATAATCCCTTTAGACAGAACAGCACGACAGCAAAAGCTTTCAGATGAAAACATGGTGTGGAAATGTAGCATGTCTCTTCTCTTTATGTTCTACGGTGAATGCAAAGGAAATTTATTGCTTCAAATACATGCAATCATTTTTATCTGATTACCTGTAGATGCTCTATATGGCTCTGTGCAAGAGGCAGTATATTCTCTGTCTCCTGCAGAGAGCCCGGTTTATTACAAGTACGCTTCCATTCTTTCACATGTCTTTACAGATTTGAAGGAGCTGCTTAGAATTTGTCACTTATTTTTAACAATATAATTTTCTTTGGAAGGAAAATTCTTGCTAAGCTTGACATGTGATATTTAATCACATATTGACCACTCAGTATTACTTTAATGCTTCCTGTCAGCTCCAGTACAGCAGGCAGAGTTCAAGCAACACATTTGCCTGGAGTTCAGTACTCATTTAAATCAAATTTGTCAGCTTTCAATTTTTTTTTAAATGTAATATTTTATTTTTATTAAACGCAAGTTAATAATGCCTTGTCAGGCCAAGGGCATGTTTTAATGTGAACAACTCAGATGTTAAGTGAAAGTGGAGCCATAACGCCCTGCTAATAGAGTCATATAATCATCTTAACGCCAGCATCTCAACCCAAGACAAACACGCACTGGCTTTGTGGTCGGTTGTCTCAGGGAGCCTTTTCTGATGGGTAAAACACACCCACACACACTTATCTCCTTTCAAAAGCACGTGCTGGGACGTTTGTGTACGTTACTTACCGATTTCCATGTGCTCTTTTTCCTCTTCATAAGGCATCTTGCTCGACTGGCGACACAACAGCCTGGGTTATTAACGTTGTCTATTCTCAGCTTCATCTTTAATTTTCCATGATGCTATCTGTAGTGACTTGATTTTTTTTTTCCCCCCGGCATTTACGCATGCAAATGTACACTATGAACACGGCTTTTCTACAGGGAGGTGCAGACACAGCGAGCATGTGCCCGCCTAAATACATGTAACTGTGCGTGTATCTGGGTGCATCAATATTAGGTACACGCGTGCACGTGTATATAAAACATCTGTGCATTGCAAGCGTGTAGAAGAGTTCATCTGTGGACGCTACACACCGTGTGATACGCACCCGCAAATGACAGGCGATCCTCTGCGATATTTATCTTTACTCGAGTGAAGAGTTATCCCTCTTCTCGTTCACAGAGACAAATGTCGTAGCAATGAGCAGCCGTTGCACGTTAGAGGGTAGGAGATGGATGGAGGCTGATCTAGCCTTCTAAATGTGTTGTAAACTACAGCACTGTAAAGTAACGTAGCGTCACGGAGGGTGATGGAGCACTGCGTCTTTACCAAGCGTTTCCCAACAGCGGGACAAACCCAAGACCCAGGTCCCCACGCTGTAACCGTGGGCTCTGGAGCCGTTCAGCGGCTGTGCCGTACCGGGGCCGGGTAATGGCACATTATGTCTTTCACCTCTTAAATCACCGGCTCCGAAGGGGCACAGGTCAGCGGTGGCAGAGCCGTCCCCATCTGACAGCTGTGCCGGGGCGGTGGCGGCGAGGCGGTGGCCTGCGTGGCACAGGTGTCCCCGTCACCAGCTACCCGTGCGACTGACGCTAATTGGCACCCTTGTCAGCAGGCTCAGCGGAGAGGCTGAGGACCGAGCGGACGCGGAGACGCACACGCTCCTCTCACCCCGGTGCCGGCTTCCCGGGTCAGGGCCGGAGCCCATTATTCCGTGTGGCGGCAGCGGCCGGTGCCCTGCCTCCCAGGAAAGCCGTGCTCCAGTGCTTCCCGTAACGCAATTACGACGCACGGTAATCATGACAAAGGGAGGGAGGGAGATACACAGAGGTTCAGCAATGTTTTCCAGTGACATTTGAGAGGAGATGATGTATCACCGCTGCAGAGAGGGATGGCAAGGCTGTTGGGAGGGTCAGGGCCTGGGAAGAGGGAGTTTTCACGCTGAAAGCGCCCAGACAACGTTGCAAGGCAGATCCAGGCACCCAAGGCGCTGGTGCCCAAGGCTGGTGAGACCGAGGGCTGGCCTCACGGGCTGGAGAGGGACCTGAGAGGGTTTTAAAAAAAAATGAAGAATTGGGTTTCTCCCCAGGTTCGCATCAATCTCTGAACGTGCCTCCCCCAACGCTGGTCAGGGCCATAGCAGAGGCGCAGGCCCAGCGTCGGCGCAGGCCCAGCGTCGGCGCAGGCCCAGCGTCATTTCCCCAGGCGACTCCCCAGATCTGACCGCAGTTTTTAACCCGTCCCTGGTGTAAAGCATGAGGGAGGAGAAGGAGCAGTAACACCCATTTTGTCCCATGAGGAAGGTCCCCCCTGGGGCCCCGGAGCCCCCCAGCGCAGAGCAGCACCCCTCGCTCTTCACCACCCTCAGCTGAGCACAGGGTGGGCAGAGCAGCCCCGGTTCCAGGGATGGGAGAGGGGCAAGCGAAGCATGTTTGAAATGGGGACATCTGCTTTTCCTGTGGTCACCCCCGCCATGCAAGCACACAGCAGCAAGCAGAGGTTTCAACTTTTCCTTCCCAGCTTTCCCTCCTCTGCCAAGGGCAGGAGCACAGACGTCCTGGGCAGGTTCTGGGGTGCCCCGGTCTGTGCAGGAGTGGGTGCGCTCACGGCTATGGGCAAAGCCCCCTCCAGAGGTGAGCCCAGCTAGGGAGTTAAAGGCCACATGGTGCATCTTTGGCATCCGTCTCCTTACACTTTACCTTTAATTGCATCTATTTTAAAAATTCCCCGTAGGGCACGCCGAAAACCTGTGATTCCCCAGCACTGCGATATCCAACCTTCCCACCCAGCCCACCTCCACGGCCCTGGCTTTCCCCAGTTTAGGGTGCTTTGGTAGTCACCGTTTCCAGCACCCAGGGTTTGCTCCTCCCAGGCTAACCTTCCCACCCATTGCCACCCCCAGCGCAGGGCGAAACACGCCTCTATCAGGCTTTAACACCCGCAGGTACCTGTCTGATCTCCAGGGTGGTGTGAGGAGCCCTTGTCCAAGCCCACTTCCATCACAGCCAGTGTCTGGGAGTCGCTGGCTGGATCCCGATGGGTGCTGGTGGTGGGGCAGGGATGGCCAACACAGAGCTCAGCTCGGGACCTGCTCAGAGACAGAGCTCAGCATCCTGCAGCCTCTGCAGGGAAAGGAAAGGGAAAGGATGTTGAAAAAGTGCGTCTGGGTACAAAGTTTTTATTCTGCCTCTGCTCTTTGGTTGGTACCTGAGAACAGCAACGCACTGGGCAGACTCGGGTTGGGCTGCAGCCAAAACCGCGCCCGTGGGCTCCAGGTTTCTCAGGCTTCACTGCTGTCTGGAAGCCAAAAACGAGAGCCCTTTGCAGGGTGAGGAAGCAGCTGCACCTCTTATCACACAGCTCGGCCCCATCCACCACCAGGGAAAACACTTCCCTCCATGCCCTTCCATGGAGAGAAGAAAAAAACCCTCTAGAAAACTTTTGTGCATTTATCGATCGCTGCGTTCCCTCTGGAGATCAGTAAAATTTTTCTAAGGGAGATATTGCAACTGTATTTCGTGGCCTTACATACATCTCCTTGCCATACGTCCTGCAGAACCGGAGCAGCGCTTCCCACCGCTGAACGCCGCGCATCTCCTGCCCCACGCCGATGCCCCAGATTTATCTCGGTGCGATGCAATTAGAGCTAATGCGGTTACATCATCATAAAACTGGGGTAACAGAAAATCAGCCCGAAGACGTTCGCATCCATTTACGTGTTCATTCAGACTGTCCAGCCATAATAAGGCTGTCCAGATTCTAATGATCAAAAACGCACGTCGCTGGCGATAAGGCATATATATTAATTATAACTGCGCAGTTCAAACATGAGCTAGTTTACATAAGAGTAATTAGAATCACAATTGACCTTTTGTAGAAACGTAGGGCTATGCTTAATTCTAGCCACCAGCATTCAAAACATTTATTTAAATAGCATTCCTACTTCCTAACTCATAATTAGATATTTTTTGAAAATCATTTTACGGCAAACTGAAAACGACTGGTACCCTGTGCTGTTGAGGAAGAGAAAGCTCTGTTCTTTATACCAACACACCCAAATGCACAGGAAAATGGTCTAATGTGCAAAAGCAGAGTAAAAAAAAAATATATATATATTTATGTTAAAATTATATGAATTGCCACCAGGAAAGCAGTTATATTTACCCTTTATCTAAGAATAATCAAATAACATCCAGTCATGTGAGACTCCCACCTATTTACTTCTCTGTTCTGCGGTACTAACTATTTATTATCTCTTGTACCAGTCAGAGAAATCCCTTTCTTTAATGAAGAACACATATTTAAAGCAACGTGGCATCGCTGCCTTCCATGATTCCCAGCACCCTGGGCTGGAGCCTTCCCCCAGCGCCCTGCAAGGCAGCGCCAGCCTCAGGGGGCAGGGAGGCAACAAAAGCATCAGCTGGAAGTACCTCTGCAGGAGGAAAACGGGGAAAAGTCCCCCTTCATTTTAGCTGCCTTTAAAGTCCATGGGTTATTTTGCAAGTCCTCCTCCATGCCCGGATGTCCGGCAAGAAAATAGCGGGGATTTTGAGGGGATGGTTCGGAGGGGTCCGTCAGAGAGCAGGAATGTTTCGCATGAGCGGGGACAGCTGGGGCAAGCCCACCATTTGCAAACGTGCCTGTGGTTCTGCTTTCAATAGGTGGCACTTATGAATAATAATATGCATAATCTATCTTGTGCCCAGGCAGGAGAGAAAACATAAGTGGACAAGCCTGAAGGCATGGCCGTCTATTAAAGGTTGCTTGGGAATTCTCTGCAGAGTTAGGGCAAAACTGTGCTGCTAAACATGGCTGGGGGATTTGCATGTTTAAGAAAACAAGACTAATTGAAAATCCCTCTCTTCTGGATCAGCGATTTACATTTCTTACAGATCAAATTACAAAGGGGGAAATACAGTTTTGCCCTTTTGTTGTTTATTTGATTGCGAGCTTCCATTGCTACCTTTCCTTTTTAATAAAGAGCTGCAACACAGACCCTCAGAAAAAGCCCAAATCCCCAGGCCATGCTGCGCACCTAAAGTCTAAACCCTGCAGAAATACACAGTCCTGCTTTGTTCTGCGGCCGTTTGTAGGCACCTGGAATTAAGTACCCAGGGCTCAGGATCTTAGTAATTAAATATAAAAACAATTAAGCAATTGCAACACTCTCTCCTAGCTATCATTGCAAAGGCAATCCGGGTCTATTCCCCCACCAGCGGTGAGGACAGTCTATCATAAGGGAAAGATGTGTTTGATTTTAAAGTAGTCCAAGAAATAACGAGGTAAGCATCTCGGGCTTTTCCCAGAGAAACACCCATCAGGCTCACCCTTATTTTCTATCTGTTTATATAATACCCTAGCTGCTTTCTTTTAAAAGAAAGAACAATTGGTATTATTTAAAAAGAACAAGTACATGTTTCGCTCGGGTGAATCCACTTCCTTTGCTCTGCTAACCAGGGAGCAGCCGCCATCCACATCCCCAGGGTACTCCCATTGCCCAGGACCATGAGGAAGGACCTCCACTCCCGGGGAGGAAACCCAGCCCAAGACACCGCTCCCACTGGCTCCGAAACAAGCCTGGTACAGAGCCGAGGAAGGAGGCTCCAAAAAGCCAGCATTTACTTGCAAGCCAGGGGAGAGGAGCAGATGAGGAGGAGCTCTTCCATGAGATGTTCAACACGCCTTCAGCAGGAGAAGGTCTATAGCTGGGGACACCACAAACACGATGCTCATTAGAAACGAGATACCAAGAGTACTTACAACAGTAAGCGATTTCTAGACAAGTGGCTCAGCTGATGGCTAACTCCAGCGGTGACAGCAGCCTCGGAGAGCAACAGGGACCCAAGCCACCACTAGGGCAAGAGACCCGCACCCACCACTTATCACACCTCAGACAACCCAGCTGCAGAAGGTTATGGGGGTGATGGTGTTTTAATGGCAAATGGCTGCATGAGGAGCAGAGAACCTCATTGCCTTAGCATTAATGAGAGGTGCATGGGGGGGGAAAATTAACACTGCAAATCACAGCTGGTGGTTCTAGAAGTCCATGTGCACAAAAGGCAGACTGCAACGGGAATTGGAGAAAGCAATACTCAAGGACACAGCATCAAACATTTCAACTTTAGTACTGCTGTTGGCCAAGAAAAAAAAAAAAAAGAGAAAAAAAAAAAAATCTATCGGCATGGGAAGAAAACACATCTCCAGATCTTGGTAAAGCTATGGGAGGTTATTTGGAGGATGAATTCCCTGGGACAGTTAAAAGTGGTTGTGCTCTGCTGAAATGTATTCCATCCTGGGAGTTAGCACAGCAAGTTCTCCAAAGATACCGTGGCGGATGAGCTGCCAGCCCGGGGTTTTCCCACACTCTACCTGTGGGTGTTCCAGGAAAACAAAATTAAGTGCTGAGAAGGAGAAGGGGTAAGGTAAAAGGAATCCAATATCAGGCTTTCAGCCGGCTTCGCCACCGCTAATCGTCTCCGTACATGTGAACTGGATGTAAAGCATTCCCACGTCAGAGCTGTAGCTGTGCATAGGTGTAAATTACTACACAAGGTTCAAGGCAGCGCTCAGCCATGCCCAAGCTGCCTAATTAGCAGTTGTTAGTGTGGCGGAGCTATAAAGTGCTAATATTCAAATGTTATGACTGTGCTGCCTCTTGCCAAAATCCATAAAGTGTTTGGAAGCTGGCTGGTGTTACCGACTAAACTCTCTCTTCCCTCGCAAGCAGAGGATCAAAGGCAGCCGTGCTAATTAACCCCTCTTTTTAGTGCATCCATGGTGAAATGTAATGCTGTACCAGGGCTGCTACCGCGGCAGTGCCCGGCGCCGGCGAAGCCCCGGCAGGAGATGCCGCAGGGATGCGATAGCAGGTCTCTTGCTTTCTGTCTCAGGCGAGGCAGCCCCCTAATTTGGAAGCTGCCGTTCTGGGTGGTGAAGATGAAAAATCAAATATTTTTTTTGTAGGACTGTTATTTTAAAATTAAGCCTTTCGACTCACGCAGTCAACCTCTAAAACAAGGCCTACAGGACCGGAGAAAAGCATTCGTGTAACAGATAGTACTTGACATTGCCCATGGCTAAATATGGGGAACAAGATGTTCTCTGTGGCCATACCAGGCTTCCTTAGTCATATATGCTTTCATCTAAACCCCGCTACGGGGAGATATCCCCGGCCCCCTTCTCCCTTCTGAGCAACGACAGCAGGGCGAGGAAAATGTGCGTCCACTGAAGCATGGC
Source organism: Balaeniceps rex (assembly GCA_013401315.1). NCBI lineage: Eukaryota > Metazoa > Chordata > Aves > Pelecaniformes > Balaenicipitidae > Balaeniceps > Balaeniceps rex. Next base: position 10,725 of record VYZW01010116.1, read on the forward strand.
CAACGCGACACCAAGGCTTGGCTCTGCGCGGATCAAGCCACTCAGGCAGGAGCGTGCCCTTGGTGCAGTTAATTTTGGGGTTATTTTCTACTGTTAGCATCAAAGACGTTTCCTACTCCTGCATGCTGTTTATGTCTCACTAATTTCATAAATGGCAGCGCATGTCTGACCCCCTTCCCGTTACACTCATCCCCTAAATCCCCCGGAAAGCTCTGCGTTGCACCCAGCTAGCGCAGCCCGTGGTGCAGAGCCACCCCGGCCAAAGCCATGGCCACCTTTGGGAGGAGAGGGCCACAGGCAAGGGGCTGCTTGGTGACCTTCACCATGGGTCCGTCTCCCCAAGGGACGGGGGTCCCAGGCATCCAGCTGTGGCATGTGAATCCACAGGGATTCGGTCCAACCTACCTGCACTGATGTTGGCACCCGAACGCCCTGCGCTCGCAGCCCCCTGCAGAAGAGGTCGGCCACACGATCCCACCTTTGGAGATGGAAAAGGGACCTGGCAAAGGCAGCACAGCTTCCCTCGGGCACCGCAGCAGCACACCTAGGCAAAGCAGCTCAATTTCTTCCATCTGTGGGACCACACCACCTCCCTCAGCCAGCCACGCTCCTCAAGACCATCCCTGGAGGTATTTAAAAGCCGGGCAGACGAGGCGCTTAGGGACATGGTTTAGTGGTGGACAGGTACAGTTGGACTCGATGATCTTAAAGGTCTTTTCCAACCAAACGATTCTATGATTCTAAGAGAGGACGTCCTCATTTTACATCATCTTTACAACACTTTTCAAATATCGCGTAAATTCCCAAAGACTTGAAATACGTATGGTTAGTTGGCTAACAGACCTGGGTTTGCCAACGCAGCTTGACCAGAGTCCACCAAAAATGAGAAGCTCCACTGAACTCAGGCTTTGGCTTCACGCAAGGATGAGTTGAGGCTGTGGTGGGCAGAAGGGCTTTCCTCGCCCAGCTCAGCCCCCCGGCCACGGCAGCCGGGAAGGTCTCTGACGCCGGGCTCGGGAAGCGCAGGCATAGGGAGAGCTGGATGGGGCTGGAAACCCCACGTAACTCTTTGAAAACGTATCCCATAAAAAAGTGACTTTTCCCAGCATCCTACAGTTTTTAAAAAAAAAAATTAAATCTCATCAAAAGCAGCAGAGTCTCTCAGCAAGGCAGGCATCGGCAGAGCTGGGCTCAATCGTGCCACGCGGGAGGGGAAGTCCCTGCGACTGAGAAGCGGATGGGTGTCTGCGGCACAGCATAAATTAATACGGCAGCTGCTGCTTTTGCAGGGAAATCAAGCCCCAGCCATTCCCTTTCACAAACAGAAACTTCACAGGCGCTATAGGATATTCCGTTACTAAGTATTTTGAATTTTCAACGTGAAAAATATTCCCTAGCGTTGGTTACGTTATTTGTTTCATAGGGAGGGGATTAACATTCCTGGGGCTCAGAAAAGAGGCACATGCCACTGAAGCAAGCAAATATGATTATTTCTTTGTTTTCCCAGGTCCTCACGCAGGCGACTGCGGGTCTCGGCGATACACTTCAGGCCTGTGTCAAAGTACGGCACTCCTTCATTAGCACTTCAAGGGCTCTGAATCCGGGGAGGGGAAGGACTCCAGCCTCAGAGGCAGATTCTTCACCAGTTTACACCACGTACGCATGGGGTTACTCTTGATTTACACCAGCATGGCTGAAAGTAGCACCTGTGCCCTTGTATTGGTTTGCGTCTCCTATAAAAGATTTAAAATTTTTAAAAAAGGGAGGCGGATTATTGTCTCATTTACACCAACGTATCTCTGGAACAGCAACACCGACTCCAGATAGCCGGAATGTCTTGGGGAGCTGATCTGGCCCAGTGGCTTTATTTCTGGAGCTCCACTCCACCTCCTAATTTTAAAAATGATATGTTCATGCTCTGAGGCAAACCTCATTTTCCAGCTCAAACATTTTATGCAATATTTTAGTAGGCTGTTTTATACTGCTGTACGGGCTCGGTTTTAAGTGTTATCAATAACGTACTCTTCCACGTAACCTCTTTAACACTCACAATAGAATAAAATAAAAAAAAACCGCATCAACAAAAAAATTGTCTCCGCTTGGCAATGCTGTGTGAATGTTAAATTTCCCATTTCACAATGCAGCCATCGCTATAAAACTCTGAGGGCGGATTAACGCTCTTCTGGTACTTCACTGTATCAGAACACGGATTTGCAGACAACAGCTGCAGCAAATTCCCTTGACTGAGAAGAATTACAAGTATTATCACCTAGATCATTAAACTGGGTTCATAGATTGCAGAATGTCTTCAATCAATTCATCTAAGATAACTTGAAGCCAGCTGGACCCCCTCAGTGAGAACTTGACTTAATTGGCCAATAAGTGGCTGGAAAAGGTGCATGCGATTTGATAAAATTACAGACTGCAGAAGTGATTACAGTTTGGAGAACCGCAGAGGGTAGCCTCCGGGTCAGCCCTTTTGGAGAGGGCTAAGTTAATGTCCACTATTAAGTGCTGCTGTGAAAAATGTTGGCCCACTTGGTGCTCAGATGTAAAGTGTATCCAGGTCATTCCTCAGCTGATGGAGGGAGAGATGTGCACATTTATCACTGCTCTGGCCTCATTTCTGCCTTGGTAATAGTCGTGCACTAACAACTGCTGGCAGTTTCATGGGTTTCTGGGTACCCTTCATTTTATTGGCATAACTAAAATATTATCTGAGCAAAGCAATCCATCTGCTAAAGAAAAACACTTTCCTTCAATTATGTCCCCCGAGTCTTTTCTTAAGAAAGGTTAAAGCACCAGGAAGTTGAAAAATATACATTAGTTTGTTTTTATTCTTTCCAATCTACGGCAAATATGCTCGCTTGTTACCGGATAAGCGGTAGGTCTACATATTTACCACTGCAAAATGGTAGGGAATATGCCTAGCTTTAGGAAAATGGTAATTTCACATCATCAGATCAGTGTTTAAGTACAAATCATTATTTAAAAGCAATTGCCTATCTTCCCCCCCCCCCNAAAAAAGAAGAGATTGCATAAGAAATTCCTCCATGATTTTATATTTAATAATGAAATAGATTAGGTCGTTTGCAGAAAAGCAGGATTTTTAAAAATGGAGCTCCAAAGAGTGCGAAGAAACCATCGCGTTACCCAACTGCGTTAAACATCATGGAAAACCAGAGCTTGCTCCCGCTTGCGCTCAGCAGGCAGGGCTCCCATTGACCTTGGCGGGGGGCTACCGCGGGCGGGTGCCTCCCGGGCGTTAACCCTTTTGTTAGAGCCCACCCCAAGGCAGGGCTCGCAACCCCCTCTGCACCAGCGGAGTGTATCTGCTGTGATGCCGTGCTGCTGAGGCTGCATATTTTTCATGGGTTGGATAATTTTCACGGGTTTTGTTTTGTTATTTTTTAAATCCCTGCCTTTTACAGAGCTAGCTCCGAGACTCAGATATCTGATGCAGATATTCAGAAGTAGCTTGGGCTCAGTTCGAGGATTTTTTTTTGCTGATGGCTAGGTTGTTGTAATAGTAAATGGTGTAACATACAACCGAAAGCCTAGGGGTTGCGTAGCTAGCTAGATGCGCACAAAACACAAATTAATGAAGTGTGGAAGGGCAAGTTACGCATTTTACCATCAAAACAGGGAAGGATGGGGCTCTGACAAAATGATTTTAGGCTGCAGGTATTAAGTCAGAAAAGAATTCTACTTAAAAGTAAGGTACAAAATGTCTGCTTTCTTAAAATGCTTTCCTTTCCTATGTTGGAACAACTGCCAGAATCCAGTTTTATTTCACCTATAGACAGAAATTAGGTTGCCATTTGGTTGCTGGATCTCTCACCATATAACAGAACATAGGTTTCTTCCCAAATAACCACACGAGTCCTGTCCCACCCAGCCACAAAGCGCAGTCACCCAAGGCTCAGGATGAGGTAGGCTGACAAACTGGTCTGCAGTTTTTGAATGAACCATCTATTCATGGGAGCTCTCTTAAGAAAGGAGGTGTCAGGTTTAGTTTTTCCCTTACTGTGTGGAGAGGATGCCCTGTTCCAAATGTTTCTGGTGAAATCGATCCATTTTAGTCATGTAAAAAAGGCCCTTCGTTTTGAAATGTAAGTCAGAGAGTGAGAAAGAAATTGAAAAAGGGTCAAAACAAAGCGGGATGTCTCCAGATTGTCAGCATGACCACGTGGCAGTCCCTCTACCCCCATCCCAATTTTTGGTCCCCTCCGAATTTTGTGGAATAGACTGGTTTTAGCCTGCAGTTCTTTGGGACTTGTGACCCTGGCCATGGGGAAGTGCCACTTGGTGGGACTGAGCCGCATGGCTGGGACGGGGACTGACCCCAGCTTCTCCTGTTCTCTGGGATCTCCTTTCCCCACAACGAGTTTTGCCTTTCGCCCTGCCCCTGCGGACGTGCTTATCGCCTTCTGCATTCGGGACACTCATCCCAAACCTCTGCTTGAAAACATGGTGCCCGTCACGGGCACAGAGAGACCATGGATGGCTCAGTCCCCGGTCCTGCCGCTCCAGCCAGGTATTTCAGTTAAAAAGCTAACATTTTGTTCTGACGGCTTTAATGCTAGAAAACAGATTCATCTTTCTTGCCGTCTTACATGGGAGAGCACGAGGGCTTCAGCTCCACTGGGTATCCGCGCTCTCCATCCATGCACTAGCCCAGGCAAAGCATTTTCCCCGCTTAGCTCCTTAGCGGTGCCTTGCTGGCTAAGCCCTGATTTGAAAAGCCCTTTCTAGGCAAATTCCAGCATTTTAAGCATTGTCCTCGCTTAGCACAAGGATGCTGCATGCCAAGACTTACCTTTCAACGCAGGATGGATGCCTGGGGGGGCTGCTTGTCCTCTGCTCCCAGCTCTGCAAGAGCGGCCCCGCACGGCCGGGGTCAAACTGGAACCGCGTGGCCTCATCGCCACCGCGCGCTCGGCGTGACCTCGGATGCGACGGCTCCGTCCACCAGCCTGCGACCAGCCGGGTCTGCCACCCAGCATGGGAGGAAAAGGGAAACTGATTGAGATGTACACGATTTAATCACGTTAGCATCCCTAGTGCTGCCACTTTCCATGTCCCCGCGAGCTCGTGCCACGTTTGCGGCTGCTGGTGCTCCCGCACACCCTGGGGCACAGGGTTCCAGACACGCGCCAAACTGCCGCTTGCAAATTTAAAAATCTATTTTTAAAGCAACTTAAGCAAACAAGGGTGCTTTCTCTGCCTGTCATAAAGATCATTAAAGGAACAGTTGCTGGCGGGGATTTTGGTGGCAAACAGGCCAGACTTGGCGGGGCAGGACCTTTGCTCCAGCTCACGGCTTTCACGCTGAACCAAAGCGACGGCCCTCGATAGCCCGTCACACCGCCGGCCCTTCGTCAGGAAGCTCCAACCAGCAGACCGACACGGGCTGATCCAGCAGTCCCCAGAAAAGCTGTCTGAGAGGTTTCTCCTTCGAAGGGAAAAGCCCTCCAGGCCGGTTCTGCCGCCCCAGGAGGAGAGGGTGAAGCCATCACCCACCGTGGCGTTTCGGTACAGCCCTGTGACCGCCTTGGTCTTTCCTCTTTGTGTACAGACCGGAGCCCCGGCAGCCTCGCTGTGCTCACTGCCGCAGCTCTGGCATCGTGCTGCGGGTGTTGCAGGATTCGGCATTTTCCTGAAGCAGCCCCATCCCCCAGATCTGCTTGACCACCCGAGAATGGCCGCCCCGCTCTGAACACCGAGTGTTTTCCTTGTCCTTGTGGTCATGAGCAAAAACTCAAGAGCCAGCATTAGGAAAAGAACACGAACACATTTCAGACTTATTTTCTTTAACATTAAGATCTTTAAGACCATCTCTGCTCCAAACTTCCAGCGATTAAGGACCGCAATGCTGACTACCCATTGCCTACAGCTACAGCATCACCCATTTCTACTCAGGCTGAGCTGGGTGATGCTGTGGGTGCCCCCATTTCGGGTGCCTCCGCAGCGCAGAGCCCTCAGCCCGGAGGCGCTGGAAGCCGGGGCAGCAGGACCACTGCCTGCTCCCACCCGAGGGGCAGCGGCAGATGGGTTTGAAGCCAGGCAGGGACCACCATGGCCGAGAGCCCTTGCTGGCACCGCAGAGGGTGGCTGGAGGAGGGGGACGGAGAGAAGCCCACAGCTGCCCAGATGTTGCATTCTCTCTCCTGCAGCCGGGTTGCTGGAGCTGCTCCAGCTCCCCAGCCCAGTATTTTCCCTTTGGCTACAGAAATCACCGCAGCGTAGGGTCCGGCAGAGCAGACCCACTGCTGAGGTCCCTGGGCTAAGCTAGAGGACAGGGAGCGGGAACAGGCAGATCCTACGGCTGAGCTACAGGCAGGAGACCATTTATCGTACCTTGCAGGTAAGGACCAGACCCACGCGCTTTGCTCAACCAAAAAATGGAAATATCTGGGTCCGCTTTGGCATGTTCCAAACACATCCCGCTCCATCAGCACCTTTGGGGGGGATCTATTATTTTTAATTACCGTTAGACACAGAAGTAACTCAGGTAACCTTTCCTTCCTTTTGTCTTTCAGGACCAAGAAGGCGATGCAAAGAGGAGGCTGTTTGTACATGGAGGAGAAAAGTCTGTTTTCTGTTTACTTTGAAAAAGCCTGGTATTGACTTCCATTTATCTTCCAATAAGTCCTTGTCCAATGCGGCTCGGAACATAATCTGTTCCAAGGGCAGGTGCTCCTTAATGAGAGCGCTGAAATCTCCTTTTTTTTTTTTTTTTTTTTTTTTTTTAAAAGGAAAAAGGGGGGGGAAANCACCCGAGGGGCAGCGGCAGATGGGTTTGAAGCCAGGCAGGGACCACCATGGCCGAGAGCCCTTGCTGGCACCGCAGAGGGTGGCTGGAGGAGGGGGACGGAGAGAAGCCCACAGCTGCCCAGATGTTGCATTCTCTCTCCTGCAGCCGGGTTGCTGGAGCTGCTCCAGCTCCCCAGCCCAGTATTTTCCCTTTGGCTACAGAAATCACCGCAGCGTAGGGTCCGGCAGAGCAGACCCACTGCTGAGGTCCCTGGGCTAAGCTAGAGGACAGGGAGCGGGAACAGGCAGATCCTACGGCTGAGCTACAGGCAGGAGACCATTTATCGTACCTTGCAGGTAAGGACCAGACCCACGCGCTTTGCTCAACCAAAAAATGGAAATATCTGGGTCCGCTTTGGCATGTTCCAAACACATCCCGCTCCATCAGCACCTTTGGGGGGGATCTATTATTTTTAATTACCGTTAGACACAGAAGTAACTCAGGTAACCTTTCCTTCCTTTTGTCTTTCAGGACCAAGAAGGCGATGCAAAGAGGAGGCTGTTTGTACATGGAGGAGAAAAGTCTGTTTTCTGTTTACTTTGAAAAAGCCTGGTATTGACTTCCATTTATCTTCCAATAAGTCCTTGTCCAATGCGGCTCGGAAATTAAAAGGAAAAGAGAGGGAGAAAAAAAAAAGAAGAGAGTTAGAAAATGGCATGAAAGCATATTATCAGTAAATTGTTTCCACTGTGTTTGTGACTGTTCTTAATGTTTTATGAATATGCTAAAAAATTTGCTCAGGCATTTTTCCTCGGGCGCTCTAGTTAATTACTTATTCAGAGAGCTTCTACTCTGTTCCTTGCAAAATGTGTTGTGCATTAATTCTGATTATGTACAAAAACCCACCTGCAAGGAAAAAAACCTCTGAATCAGTAATGCTGATAAAATGAGCAGCTCTCTTGGGGCTTTACTGAGAAACAGGATACTGGACAGAATTAGAATCTTGTAGCTAAGGCTATTCATAATGTCATTAACATAAAGGCAATTAAATGAGTTTTTAACCTACAACCCTTTATTGTTATTAATGAACATTAGAAAAACACAGGAGATAAAATTGGTAATTATCTCTGCACCAAGCTATGCAATAATGTGTTTAAATATAAAAACAAAACAAATGATTATTGTTAGTATTTTCAGTAGCAGAAGCCCCAAGGAGCAGCTCAGTCACATTTAATCACATGGTACTACACCAAGAGGGTTAATTAAACGAGGGCTTTACCTTCAGCACACTTGGTTATTCTGTTTAATATGGAATCAACAAACAGAAACGCCAATCTGCAAATTATTCCGGGCCTTTCCTTTACCTTCCCGCGAGCCACCTTTACAAAAACCGAGAGGGGTTTCGTTCCCTCCAGGACAAGGAGTTGCAGTCCTGTAATCAAGTTTTTATTTCAAAACCAGTTCCAGAAACAACTGTATAAATCCCGGCTCATAGCCTAAGCTTACCGTTCTGTAAAAAAGAATTTGGGGAATTCAAAAGAGACGGACATTTTACGGTAGCTGCTAAATGTGGTTGCAGCACCACAGCACAACGAAAGAGCCTCCAGTTCCATTTTTTTCTGCAAACTATTGTATCCTCTACTTAAGCAGTCATAAATTACAGAATATCTTCTGAAGGGCAAATACATTAAAGCTCAGTGAAATACCCTGTATCTAGATTTCAACTTATTAATTCAGTTGAAGTTTTCTGATTTAAATCTCCAGAATGGCTTTAACATCTATCTTTTTTAATAGGGTTTTTTTTTTATGTATTTACATTGTTTTGGGGGGTTCAGAAAACTATTTTCTGGGCAATATGTAGCTTAACAAATGGCAGTTAATACATTTTATCTTGCACCTCAGCAGACAAAGCTTTCCTAAGGGAGGTGTCCCTTAACACATCCAGATCCAGCTGGCAGAAGGGAGGAGCTGAAGCCACCTAAAGATGCCGCAGGGTCCAGCGTGGTTTCACAGAGCGGCTCGTGTTATTATCCCGTGTTATCCCGTGGTCAGCCGCTCCAGGGACCTGCATCCCCGTGCCCCCCGCGTTTTGCGGGGACGGGTGGGTGAAGGACCGTTCCCAGTTCCCAGCAGCAGAGGCAAGGATGCCGTACGGGAGTAGAGAGAAACAGAAGAAGGAAAATTCAAAGGGCGGTTGGCCGATGTGCTGAACGTAGGGATAACCGAGGACACCACGCCAGCAAGGGCTGAATATGGGGCGCAAAGGAGGTCTGATTGAAATACAGCTGCTTTTTCCCTAGAAGATATCCTTTCCGGGACTGCTAAAGAGAAGCGAGAAGGTGTAAAGGACTTAGTCAAGAGGAAAAATAACCAAGGTGCTCCCTTTCTACTTGGGAAGCCTGCCTGGCGAGACAGCAGAGGAAGCGTTAAGAAAAGACAAATATGTAAAGGATGAACAATTAGCAGCGCAGTTTATAACAGCAGGTACCGTCAGACAAACCAGCTGCTTCTTTTGACAGGCATCCAGCGAGGAAGAAGATAACCTGACCCCTCAAACATCTGAAAGAGCTTGGAAAAAACCTCCTTGTCATAGCCGAAACCAAATGTTTTGTGAATGCGAGTACCTACATTTCTGGCAAAGCTTGGAGCTGGATCTCACAAGAGGTGAAATCACCTACTCGGCTTAGACGGGACTTGAGTCTAAGGAAAAAGCCAGGTGCACTGAGAAGTCAGGAGCAGAGGGGGAGATATGGGAAGAAGCATCAGCAGGAATGTTTTTAAGTATAAAAATCAGATGGGACCTGTCGAGGGTGGATGGCTGGAAGGATGCAGAGCCCAGAGCTGGAGGGAAAAAGCTGCTTTATGGGGTGAGGCAACTGGAACGGGGCAGAGACACCCACAGGTATTTTTGATGTTGCTGTTCAAGGTCTTTTTAAACACGCACAGCCTTCACCACCACCGCCTGCGCTGCCAGCGATGCGTGGGATCACCGGCACCGACACGCCGCGCTGTTAAACAGCAAGTCATGGACAACCGTGGTATTATAACCAACAACTCCTTCAGATAACTTAACAGCTCTAAATACCCGAAAGGTTTTCCCCAACAGCTACAGATTTCTCTTCCTCCTGATGTAGAAGCTGATTTCACTTGCCTGTGTAAGCCTGCTATTCACTGGTGTAATAAGAAAAGGCGCAGGCTATTCAAGTGCTGTGTAGATGCAGAAATGACGTGCATACTAACCAGCTTCTCCAAGCAAAATAAGTATAGCTGGTTTAGTTTCTTTTGAACTGGGAGATGTTGTAGGAAGCCATTAAGCTAGGTGAGCTGCGGTGGAGGTGAGATGGCCTCCAGCGCTTTGTGTGCGAGCGCGCAGCCCTGGCAGCGATGCGCGGCGGCGCCGGGGAGAAGCACGGTGTCACTTCTGTCCCCGAGGCACCGTGCGGGCAATGCTGCAAACACGCAGCCCCGCGTCTTACACGTCCCATCGCTTCGCAGCCTGCGAGCGTACAAGCAAGGGCCACCACGCCGGAGCTCTTCTCTCTCTACCCAGGCGGCTGCCTTTGGGTGCTCTCTGCTTTGAAGTTCACTTTGAGTTTTTCTGGGAAAAAGAGAGTAGAGACGCATGGCTAAGCAGAAGCACGCATTGTGTGCTGGCTTTTGGGCATCCTTTTCTAGTCTTTTCATTTTAGATCACCAGTTCACGACTTACCTCTAAACTTTACCCTCTTCCCTTCACTAAGACAAGAAGCACAATGATCTTTCCATACCCTGATCAAGCAGATGCTCGTTTTTGTTGAAAGCTGCTTGGGATGGGGCCAGGCTGCGCCGTCCTGCTCCATCCCCAAGGCCATTTGCATCATCACACTGGGAAGAGGCAGAGCTGGTCTGCACACCCAGGTGTAGCACATAGCAGATGGGCAGAACGACCGCCCTTCACTCATTCATACCTAAAAAAAACCCAAAACACAGCGGCAAACGAAATTGGTGAGGGCGAGTGCAAGGTAATGCCTGTTAGAAGAGAATTCTTCTGTGTGATTTTGGACAGCTTCATCCAAGACAGCCATGTGACACAGCAGCGATCCAAAAATGCAGTGACGTCCCGAGGAGAGCGAGGAGCACTGAGAAGCGTCCCCCGGTTACCGGCATCAGCAATGCCCAGGTCAGTACAGACATTCCCACCGTGTTCAGCTGAAACCCATGAACCTGGGAATAACCCGCTCCCGGTGGGGATGAGCTCTCTGGAACCATCCGCCGAGGCGCCTGGCCACGGCTGCCACAGCGAGGGGAGCACACGAGAAATCGGTCTGTTCTAGCGTGACAAATCCTATCTTCTTTATAAGCTTAGTCATGAAAGGACTACCAAGTCTATATTTTATTTACAGTATTTTAGTGGATAAATGACAGTCCTGTTGTTTTTTTTTTCACCAGCTATCAAGTGTTTACAGTGACAACAGCCTGTTGTCTGTCATTCGGAGGGCTGCCACCTGTCTGGATAATAGCATGACTCAATACTCCTGAAGTGCTAGATTTCTGTAAGAGAAGAAAAATCAATGACTGTGACAAGCGCCATCCATTAGAGCCCGAGAGCAGAGAGCAAACGATTACACAGTGTCGTTTGTTTAATATAATAAGACTGTAAACACAAACTCTTGCAATTGAGCTTTGGGGGATAAAACATCTTTTCAAATGCAAGATAACCACGGACCAGATCTACCTGACTTCCCACGGCCAAGGTGGTCAACACCAGCTGAGGCTCAGGGTTCCCACCCTGCCAGATGATGGTCCCCCTTGAGGTCGATAGATCCCCTACGCACAGATCAGGCCAACAGCAGCCACCACGATCACCAGCAGCCACCAGCACCAGCCACCAGCACCAGCTCCCCATCCCAGGACAGAGGCAGAAATGTCTTTTTCCCCCACAGCTCTGCTTTTTCTTCATCAGGCTTCCCACAGCAGAGCAATACCTGCATACAAAATACACGGTATATATTGAAATCTCCATTTCAATATTTATAGTATATGCTTATAGTCTACATAACCGTGTTTCTAAGCATTCAGTGAATATGGGCAGTGGGAGGAAATGAAATTTGGGTGGTTTCAGGAGCACGGCCATCCTCCGCTCTCCCTCTGGTCTCCCTCATTGTTTGGCTTCATGGCCTTGTGCCACTTGGGCTGATGTTTCCCTTCTAAATGGCATTTCAGCTTTGGCCTCCCTCGCTGCCCAGCACCCTCTCCCGGATTAGCTCTTGGGTGCCATATGGTACAAACGGCCTGCCGCACACTCGCGCAGCCAGTACTTAAAAACCTGCCAAACTGCTGCCTCCCTTGGCAGCCTGCCTGGCGGCTCCGTGGGCTGCGAAGGGAGCGCGACGCTGCCTGGAAATAATTGAGATGGGGCTCTGCCAGGTCGCGCGCAGCAGCCCTGGGAGCAGCGCTCCCCTTTCCCCTCCTCTCCCCCAACGGCACGGTCAGACATTCCTGCACACGCACCCCCTTTGCGACCGTGCTGCTTCCCAAACCGTCTTCCCTATCCAATAAAAATAATGGCGCTCATTTATCTATTTTGAAAGAGTTGGGGCTGTTCAGCCTGGAGAAAAGAAGGCTGTGGGGAGACCTTAGTGCGGCCTTGCAGTGCTTCAAGGGGGCCTAGAGGAAAGATGGGGACAGGCTTTTTAGCAAGGCCTGTGGTGACAGGACAAGGGGTGATGGTTTTAAACTAAAGGAGGGGAGATTTAGGCTGGATAGAAGGAAGAAATGTTTTACACTGAGGGTGGTGAAGCACTGGAAGGGGTTGCCCAGAGAGGCAGTGGAGGCCCCATCCCTGGAAACATTCCAGGTCAGGTTGGACGGGGCTCTGAGCAACCTGATCTGGTTAAAGATGTCCCTGCTCACTGCAGGGGGGTTGGGCTGGATGACCTCTAAAGGTCCCTTCCAACCCAAAGCATTCTAGGATTCTATGATCTCAACTGGTTTTCGCTTCATTTGGGGTTTACGCCAGGGAGAGAAGCGCACAGGTCCCTGGGCTGCTCCCCACACGGCGCCGCAGGGAGCCATCCCCAGCTCTCGGCCGCCGTGGGGTACCCAGCCATGCGAGGAAGGCTCCTGACCACGGCATGGGGGAAAGGCAGGGCAGCAGGACCACTGGGAATTCCTTGAGGTTCCCTCACCTCACCATAGGGGTCCTTTCCTAAAGCATACGTATTCCTCCTCTCGCAGTGGCACGTGCACGTCCTTAGCTGGCTGCAGGAGGGCTGATCAGTCCAAGAGCATCACCCCTGGAGATTCAGTCTGGAGAAACTGAAGAGAAGTGAGCCCTGCGGGAAGGCAGTAGAAGTTTGGCCACTGGTCTGGGAGACAAAAATCGCATGAAAAAAAACCAGCTCCAGCAGCAGCCCTCTTCCAGCATCTCTCAGACAACACAGCCCTTTTTGCCCTCTTCTCACACCCTCTCGCAGCCTGACCAAGCTTCTGCTTTCTCTCGTCCCACAGCAGTTCTGACTCCAATTTCTCCTCTACCAGTCTAGACTGATATTTTTGTTTATTTTTTTTACCTCCATGAAAGTAGACTTTCCATCTTCTTGTTATTCCAGGGGCAGATAGGTTAAAATGTCTGGGCCATCTCATATCAAACACCACCTTTTGGCATTGATCCCTTTTAGCTTTTTATAGGATTTTTTTCCCGGTTTTGGCCAAGAGCTTCTCTGGGGTCCCTCCAGCCGCAGGGCTTCTTGCTAGCAGTGGTGCACTCCTGGTCCCAAGTCCTGCTGCCAGTGCTGTGAAATTGTTTTCATCCAATGCCTTTTCATGGAAAATACAGCCTAGGTCCCTGGTCTGCCCTAGCGTCCCCCTCCAGTGGGCATGACCCACCGTCCCTCCCCGGTGCTGGGAGCTGCGTGGTGGCTGTGGCACAGATGGGCAGCGTGCTGGAGGCAGGCGGCGAGGCTCACGGGAAGAGCGCTTGGAGCACATCGGGGCCACCGAGGCCCTGGACCCACCAACTCCGCGAGGCCACAGCAGCTGTGGACATGCTTGGTGACACCTGGAAAAGGTTCCGCCTGGAAACCCTGGCACTGGCAAGAGGTGATGTTTTCTGAACCACTCACCTAAAATCCAGTCATCCGTCTCCTTGGGGCTGCCCACGAAGTGAGCCTCAAGCATCTGCAAGCAGCTGATAACACGGGATCAGGCGTCCAGCTTCACTTATGGCTGAAGAGGAGGGGAAAACCTGCAACTTCTCTGTCACTTGCTATTGGGCAGATAGGGCAGCAGTTTCTAATATGATGCTGCTCCTTAAAAGACACCGTTTTGTATACGGGTAGCTCACCAACTCCAGATAACCTCCAGTAGAGCATCAAACTTGCAGGAGATTTCATTCTTCCTAGATTGGACTTCAAAGCTGTAACATTACCTGTATGTATTTGCACGTTATTTAGCTCTTGTTAGACTAAGCTTTGCCCTTCAGTCGCAGTGGGGAGCGGGTAGAAGAAAGGCAATATTAGAATAAAAAAAGAGTATAAAACGAAACGCAGGATGAAAACCCTTCTGACAGAGACTGGTGGCTACGTTGGTAGTTCCCGTGCAGCGGTGAAGAAAGCAGCGGTGCCACGGTTCTGATGTATTCCGGTGAAACGTTTGTATGATGCGCCTACACAAAACTTCACATGAAACGGTCTCTTTATAAGCTTTTGATAGCGAGGAGAGAAGCGGCTCTGCCATTACTTTTGTTTGTGAAATGAAAGCGATACTGAGTCTTGGTGTTCCTGGATGGAGCCGCTGATCATCGCAGTGACAGCCAAACCAGCTTTGCTTGTTTGTTGTTTACCTTATGCTAAGGGGAAGGAACTTCTTTGCTGTCATTGTATCGTGTGATGTGGTAAAACGCAATCCGTGCCCAACACGCGCAGGAATTTCAAGCCAGCGATATTTATTACCCATGCATATACAGCACGCATTGCTGCGGTGCTGTCAGTGCTGCTCACAGCGCTTTAGTGAAAATAAAAGGGCGTTGAGTGTATCTCGAGTGCCACGATATGCTTTGACAACACGGGTATCGCAAGGGCTGCAATAATGTTTGCTAACGTACCACGTGCACGCAGGTGAGAAGGAAGGCCCTACCGTGAATGCCTGGAAAGACTCACGGTACATGAAAGGAACCCCTACAAGTGACATCTGTAACCTCTTGCTATAAGGGCAGTGCTCATGCGCCCAGATGCTGCCCCGGGCATTCCCGCTGTTGGCAGCAAGGAGCAGGAGCTCCTGGGAAGCCTCGCTGCCCGCACAGGTGACTGGGGTGCATTTGGGGTGGAATTTGGCAAGGACACGAAGCTCACTAAGAAACATCACAGATTCACAGAATCATTAAGGCTGGAAAAGACCTCTAAGAT
>VYZW01010122.1:0-19832 GCA_013401315.1 Balaeniceps rex
GCACGGGGTGTGGGGGGGGTCCTACTGCCGGTTCTCACCCGCTGACCCCCCCCACAGAGCCTGTTCCTGGGGGAGCTGGGGCTGCCCATCGTCTGCGTGGGCTCCGTCTGGAACAGCTGGGAGAGGATGCAGGCGGGTGAGCAGAAGGATGGGGGCTGCTGGGGGGGTCCCGCGGTCCCCCGTAACCCCAACCCTACGTCTGTCCCCCCCCCCAGGGTTCATCCGCGTGCTGGCGCAGGCGCGGGAGGAGGCCCCCGGCCACGTCTTCTCCCGGTTCAGCCTCCTGAAGCTGAAGCGCTCCTCGGCGCTGGGGGGGGCCCGCTTGGGTGCCAGGAGCATCGGCCAGGCTCTGCCCTTGGACTACGCCGGCAACGTGGACGTCTTCTACACCCACGTCTTCTAGCCGTGCCCCCCGCCGGCCCCCCGGGACGGAGGAACCCTCCGCACCCAGCGGCGCGGGTTTGGACAAATGAGTTTTGTAATTTGGCAATAAAAAGGTTGCACCGCCCGAGGGGAAATGGGCTGGGGGCCGGCGCGGGGGTGACGGGGCAGCGTGGGGCCGGGAGCGTGGCTCGGGGGCCGCAGGGGGAGGAACTGGCCCCGGTGCAGCCTTGCTGGGTGGGAGAGCTCCGAGCTGCGGCGGAAAACGAAGGAAAACGGACCTTGGAGGTTCCTGTTTCGGTGCCCAAGGACGGGCTGCAGTGGCCGGGCTGAGCCTGCCGGCGCGGGCAGGGAAGGGTCCGGTGCTCGGGGGGCAGCTGGAGCCAAGCAGAACAGCGGGGAGGAGGAAGAAGAGGAGAAGGAGGAAGGAGGACGCCTTTGGGCTTGTATACCCAGGGCGCACAAATTCAGCGGGGTGCAGGGAGCACGGCGAGGTGCGGCCCCGAGCTCGGCCTCGGCGATGGGGAGAAGGGGGAAGGAGTCGATGGTGCCGGGCGCCAACAGCGAGCAGCAGCCCTGGCGAAGGGGGAGGCTGTGCCTGGTCCTGCCCGCCAGCGTTCAAGCAGCTTTCTTGGGGCTGGTCTTCATTTAAAAGGGAAAAAAAGGAAAAAGAAACCCCCATTTTGCTTCTTGTCTTTGAAATAAGCAGCAGGGGGCTGTCCCCGAGCTAAAGCACAAACCCCAAAGCTGCCTTTTCCTTCCAGGAAGACTGGACGGGCAGCGCAGGCGCTGGGACGGGCACGGAGCTCACGTCCCCACGGCTGATCCTGCAGGCTCACCCCGCCGCCGCAGGCTGCTCCGTGCCCGGCTCGGCCGGCGCAGCGTCCCAGCAAGGCTCCTCCGCACGCCGCCGTCCTCATCCCGCAGCAGGGTGAAGCCGTGGGGCCGGGCACGGTGGTTCGCAAAACCCTGCGTCCCGCCGGGGGAAGAAGCAGCGGGCCTCCGTGCCGGGAATCCTCTCCCCTGGCTTTCAATTTTTTTTTTAAAAATTTTTATTTTCTCGGTGCCAAGTTCCTGACCAGGCATAAACCGGAGCTGCTTCCCCCTCCAGCCGTTCCAGGCTCTGCCCAGCCGGCTCCCCGGGAGCCCCAGCCTCCGGCAGAGGTTGCTGGAAGCCAGCGCTGCCACGGCCCCGCAGCGGAGCCCAGGGCAGGGAGCGGCACCGCGGCGGGGGGTGAAGGAGGAAAATCCTCCAGGAGCTTCGTGCCGGGACTGAGACACCAGAGGAGCTGGTGTGGAACGGAGACCTTGCCGCTTCTCCAGGCAAGACTTCTGCAAAAAGTTCCAAAAAAAAGTTTATTTTTTAATAACGCGTTGTCTGAAATTTACAGCACGTCAGAGGGTGGGGTTTGTTTTGGTAAGAAATCAAACAGAAACCAGAGAAAGGGTGGGAGGAAAAAACCGCGCTACCGCTACAAAAGAAGTTTGCCCAGCGTACAGCCGCCCTTCCCCGCGCCCCGGATCGCATCCTGCGAAGCCCCGGGCGCAGCCTGAGCTCCGGCCCCGGAGCGGAGGGAGCCTCCGGCAGCCGGAGGCGACCGCGCAGGCGCCGAAGGCACGGGTTGTACCGGGAAACAGGAGAGCTCAACCCAACCCAACCAACCCCTCTGGGCAGCGATATTTAAGATGGGCACCTTCACCAGGCCGCCGGCTCCAGCTGCGGTGCTGTCAGGGTTTGGTGCTGGTTTCAGGACCGGCAGCCGGAGACGGGAGATGTGTTGAGTCCCGGAGCGGACTGTACAGAGAGCAGCTGAGTTAAATCGGCTCAAACCTCCGCTCGCCATTAGTGTTTGTGGTCCAATAACCCCGGGCCCTCCCGCTGAGCTCGGCGAGCAGCAGGAGCGGCGGCCGCCGGCTTCGCTGTGCCGAGCTAATGGAGAGGGAGCAAGCCCTCAGCTAGCGAGTGGCCATTAGCTTCCATCTCTGCAAACCCCGCGGGGATCTGCAATCCCTCTCCATCAACTGCTCCGTTTAAATAAAGGGAATACTGGAAGTAACTGCACCCGGGAGGGGAGATTTACACGGATGAGCAGGAACTCGCCCCCAACGCTACTAGAGCCAGTAACTATTTTTAATCGTTAGGCTACGCCCCTGACCGAGAAGCTCCTGCTTCCTCTGGATACAGATTTCTGACCCTGGCTCTCCAAAGGACCCACAAAGCACGTGATTTAAAATACCAGAAGCGCCCAGGGCCGTGGGAAGGAGGTCCCCAAAAGCAAGTTCACCCGCAGGCACGGGTGCTGCTCACCAACGCCGGCGGCTTTGCCTTGACTGCCACCGGAGCCTCAGCAAAGGGCACCGCGGGGACCAGCACGAAGGTGCTGCCCATCGCCTTCTCCGTCTACGTCTGCGGGTGCTCCTCGGGGCTCGGACTCATCCTGGCAGAGGATCCTTCTCCCAGGGAGGCTGCTTGACACCAACTCCCCACCGCTCCGCTCTGCTGAGAACGGGCTCTAATCAGGTTTTTCTTGGATTTATTTCAATGAGAAACGAAGGTACGGATGCTTCAGAGCCGCAGCCTGTGGTGCGCGATAAGCTCAGGAGTTGGGGGAAAAATTTTTTAAGGAGAAGATGTGTTTTGTAGGAGCAGCCCTTCCCTTGGGAAGGACAGCTGGGGCGATGTCTGACGGCTCTGGTCTCCCCTAAAAGCTCCCGCAGCCGATTAAGCGGGGAGGACTCTCACCGACCAGCAGAGAGGCGTACGAGTTAGTGTTCAGCACCTATCGGAGAGCTGGGGCAGGCTGCTGCTTGGAGGAATTCAGGGTTTACAGTCTTGTTACACTTCACTTTTCCTTTAGCGAAAGAAATCCTGTTTAATGGAAACAGGGAAAGCCAGCGCGGCTCCTGGCCCAGGCTCGCTGCCTCTGGGGAGGGAGCAGGCGGGCAGGGGCATCCCTACAAATTCTACTTAAAGGAGAAAACATGACTTGTCCACTAGCAGGTTTGAAGCAGGCATTGAAATGGGCCTCTGAAGCAGGGGGAGTGCTGGACCCCAGGGCAGACCTAAGGGCTGCAAGTCCTAGAAAGCAAAAACTGCCAAAAAAAGGTGATAGACGATACAAAGGAAGAGTTTAANAAAAGGTACTTGAAGCGTAGAGCAAGATTTCGCCATGTTGCAGCAACCCCGCTACGGCGCAGAGTCCAGCCGGGGGCCGATCCCCTCCCTCCTTCCCCCCCCGCCACCTTCCCCCGGCGCAGGGACAGAGTCTTTCCAAAGCCTGCCTTGACGGTCAGTACTTCACGCCGGGCACAAACTCCTTGGCATCTGGATTCAAGTTGCTTTTGCTCTGGAAGAGAAGAGGGAGGGGGGGCCCATCAGCGCTCCGAATCCCGGCACCCTCCGCCAAGCATCGCTCCGCGGACCCACACCCCGAAGGTGCCCCGTCCCGGCGGCCGCTTGCCGAGGATGCCGACACGGACGTTGACGCGCGCAAAGCGGCTGCCCTGGCCCTCGTGTCCTTGCAGGCACCCGCAGCACTCGAGATGCTGCTGAACAAGTGCCAGCTCGAAAGCAGCTACTCCCAGGCTGGGTTTTTTTGGGGGAAAACACGGGAGAATCCGCTGTCTCTGTCTCTCCCTGTTCTTGCTTCGGCGCAGGGCTGCTGGTGGGTGTGCTGCGAGGTGCAAGCGGCTGTTTTATCCCCACCCACGGTAAAGCAGGGAGGTAAAGCAGCCAGAACAACCCCCGCCGTGCTGGTCCACACAGCCCTGCGGCATATTCCCGCTTTCAGGGATGAAAACAGGCACCGCCTTAACACTGCTGCTCTTCCAGCTACCCTAAATATCGATATTTTTTCACCACTCTAAATATCTATACAGGCTCGGGGCGCTCAGCACCCCTGGAGCAGAGCTGGCCGGTCCTCCCGTACCTCTCCAGCCTGCCAGGACACCCCAGCTCTGCCCAAAAGGCAAGAAAGGTCCCGGCTTGCTCTGGGACCAGAGCCCAGCTCACGTGCCAGCGGCAGCCCCATCCCACGACTTCTGGAGAGCAAGTTCTGCAAAGCCGGATACTTTGGTCTTTAGGAGACGTGGCTAAAACAAACAGCCTTGCAGAAAACTCTAAAATGCATCGCCACCGGTGCGTTATCACCAGCTCTTGCACCGACGCTCCACTGCCGGTAAGGAACCACCCCCCCCCATGGAAACCCCCCTGCTTCCCAGGACAAGTCCTCTGCTCTTTGCCAGACCTCGCGGCACGTTCTCCGAGGTCCTTACCAGAATGTCCTCTGAACTGTGGCCGTCGCCGACGGAGAGCCCGTTCAGCTGCTGCTGCAGCTGCCCCATGCCCTGGGGCAGGTCGCGCGATGGAATGAACCAGTCCTGGTCTTCTTCCTCCAGCATCTCCTGGAAGCAGCGGTCGAGAAACTCCTGCTCCTGCAGCTCCTCCTCCACCTGCCCAAACACACCCGTTAGTCGCAGGAACCAATGATGCACCTCGGTGTTTTCCACAGGCTGTCCCCACCTGGTAAAAGCAGTCTGCAACGTGCCTACCTCACCTCGGTGTCTGTCCGTGCCGCAGAAACACCACAGCAGAGCCAGAGCTATATTTTAAACCTAGAGGAACACAGCTTTGTCGACTTGCCCGTCGCCAGCCCCAGGAAGTGCAGGAGCACAAAACCCGGCACCTTTTGAGCAGAGCAAAGCCGTGCTCGGGCATCGCTTCCTGGCCGCTGCAGACCGCCGGGGCGGGGAGATGCAGCCTGCAAGCTCACGGCACCAGGCGAATCCAGAAGGGAACGGGATAGGATTTACGGGACATCCAGATGCATCAGCGCAGGATTTCAGGCTGCCAGGCTGCAGCAGAGCTTGCTGCAAAATGAACGGGATGGCTCATAAAATCACAACCGGGAAGCGGTGCGAGAGGCGCGCGTTGTTGTGCGGATCCTCTGCTACGGAGCGATGCTCTATTTTGCTTTCTGCCAGCCCGTATTTTGCTTTCTTGCTTCCCGTTCTTCTCCGGTTCGCTAAACCGGCTCTGCTCAGCCCCCTCGGCAGGCCGCTGCTCTGCAAGCACCGACACAGGGTGGCAGTCGGCTCCCGTCGAGCGCACCGTGGATGACGCCATCTCCGCTGCAGGAAAATTCCACCCGAGGCCGAGGAAAGCCATGGGACCTGGCTCGGGCTCCCGGTGCAGGGGAGCGCAGGCAAAGCGAGGCAGGAGAGACGGGCAGGAGCGGGGGTTTTGGGGTCCCGTCCTTACCCTCGAGCAGGCGCGTACCGTCAGTGGGTCGCGTTAACCAGCTGCTCCCATCTTCCAGGCTGGTTTTCTCTGGATGCTGACTCGAGCAAAGCAAGCGAGGCAGCGAGCGGGGCAGCCCGCGCCGCTGCCGGCCTCCTGCTGAACAGGCACGTGGTCGCCAGAAAATGAGCAGACGGGGCGACAGCCAGAAAACAGCACGATTTCGAGCAGCTGTTACTGAGTCCAAGAGGGCTGAGCGAATCCATCAACCGCAAAATGCTCTGAAAAGCTCACACCCTTCCATTTCACCAGAAAGCAGAAACTACAACTGAAACCGGCTTCCAGGGGGGAAAAAGGGAGCTCTGCAACCCACCGTACCCCACACTGCAGCCCCTGAGCTGGGGACGAGCCGGCAGCCCCTGCCACCAGTGGGCTACCGGGGTCCCGCTGCCGCACCACGGCGTTTACAGAGACTTGCCCATCAGAAACGGCTTGGGAAGGTAACCCCGGTAAACCTACGGTGCCGTCGACTTGCAGGTTATTCACAGCCAGTCCCTGCTACGTTTTAAATCACATCCAGGAAAACTCCTTGCGGGGATTGTTAAAAGCTCTCTCACAGTTACCGAGCCTTGGACGCTGTCTCCAGCCTCAGCTGCTGGAGAGCTGCTCTCCACCAGCCTTAGAGACTGGTTCGGCGCAGGGGAAAATCCCCTTTACCGCTATCAAACCATAACATCGCTGCCCTCAGCTGGGCGCCCAGAGGCTGCCCTTGAAACTACGTGCTGGCACTAGCAGGTGAAAACAGGATATTTGGAAAAAACAACACCCCAGGACTGCTGGCTCGCCCCAGAACGCGATGATGATGATGACTGCCCTGGGATCCTGCACTTCTACAGGGCACGGGATGGAGCACGCCCAGAGCTTTGGGCATCTCGCAACACTTAAATCCAAGTGAATATTTCCTCTCCTCCGAGCCTCGGCGCTGCCGACCGTGCTCTGACCGCAGCCCAGCAGCACCTTGTTTCCCATCCCACACCAGAGCCCCTTTGGTGCACGCAACCGGCCATCGGGGACAACGCCAGCGCTGGCTGCCTGCCGGGGACATGGCGACGACGTCGGTCCTGGACCAGGGGACAGGGAAGATACGCTCACACCTGTACCTACCTGCTACCCCTCTAGCCAGAAACCTTTGCACTGCATCGTGACAACCTCAACCAGGAGAGAAAGGGTTTACTGTTTGCTCAGGGCTCTTCTTTGGCTTCCCGTGGTATTTAATGCAGCTCTGTCACCTCCCGCCCCAGGCCCTTCTGCACCAACCTCACCTGCTGTCAGCACAGTTTCTTCGCAGCACAAGAGCCCACCACTCCCTTTTTGCCCTCCGGGATGTGCTGGCTCCATGGGAAAAGGAACGTCGCTAGCATAAACAAGGGAGGACTGCGCCAAGAAGCTCGTGGGTTTCTGGAAACACCTGCCTGTTCCCCTTGCTCAGCGCCTGGACGGCAGAAACCCTCGCAGCAAGGGGGGGGCGAGGAAGCAGCGTGGCTTCGGAAAGCTGAGGAAGGTGGAAGAGAAAGTGGGACTGGGGAAAGATTCAGCGCCAGATCTCACAGCAGCCCCAAGCCACTGGGGCTTGCACGTGAAGGCGGCAGAATCACAGAATCACACAGAATCTTTTGGTTGGAAAAGACCTTTAAGATCATCGAGTCCAACCGTACCTGGCCACTACTAAACCATGTCCCTAAGCACCTCGTCTGCCCGGCTTTTAAATACCTCCAGGGATGGGGACTCCACCGCTGCCCTGGGCAGCCTGGTCCAATGCTTGACAACCCTCTCCATGAAGAAGTTTTTCCTAATACCCAATCTAAACCTCCCCGGCACAACTTGAGGCCATTGCCTCTCGTCCTATCACTTGTTCCTTGGGAGAAGAGACCGACCCCCACCTCGCTGCACCCTCCTCTCAGGCAGTTGTAGAGGGCGATGAGGTCTCCCCTCAGCCTCCTCTTCTCCAGGCTGAACAACCCCAGCTCCCTCAGCCGCTCCTCACAAGACTCATAAGCCACCATGGCCACTGAAAGGGATGTGCCTGCTGTCCCTCACCCCGTGCCCCCATCGCCGGCGTCTCATCCTCTCCCAGGGGCACTCAGGGGTGACTCTGTTCTGGGGAGCAGAAGCGAGCCAGACGAGAGGCACGAGGCGCAGCGTCCCATGCCAGCCTGAGGTCGGCTCCTTCCAGGAGCGCTGCCTTCCGACGGACGAAGATCCTGGCGCAGGACGGCTCTCCCTACCCCAGCTGGTGCCCCACCAGCAGACACATGGACTTCAAAGCCCTTAAAAGAGCGACTCCAGCTTCTGTATGAACCATTTTCCCCTGAGCAGCGTTTCACCAGGAGCTGGACGAAGGGCTGAGCTCCCAGGGCATCACTAAGGAGTTGAAGTGCAGAAGCGAGGGCCGGCAGACCAGGAAAGGACGGGCGAGTATCTCAGGGACACAGTGCCCAACGCAGGGAAGCCGTGAGGTCTTGGCTCTGTTTTCCACCATCCTCCATCTCCCTCCGCCTGGACATGCTCCCCTCGGCTGCCGCTCCTCCGCCCCGGGACGCTCCCTCCGGCAGGGAGCTGCGGCATGGTTTGCTTTGCACTTTGCCTTCATCAGGCTTTTAATCAAGACAGCACTTTACAAACATTAACTAATTAATCTAGCACATTTCCATCAGCACAGCTGCTTGTGGGGGCCGGCTACTGCCTAATCGCGTCATTAAATAAAACAAAAGCTTTGTGTCACAGCCCGCTAACGTGATGCGGGGCGGCACAAGGCTGCTGCTGCTGCACACTCCCCAGGAGTTACTGTCAGCGGGTGGCTGCAGTTTCCTCCTGTGGGAACAAGACTTAAGTATTACCATATGGAGATTTTCTGCTGAGAACACCAGTAAAGCTGATGAAATTCTCCTTTGGTGACCAGGGGTGCGGTGGAGACATGAAGCGCAGCCTGCCCGCAGCTCCGGGGGTCCCTCCCTGCCAGTCTCCCGACACCCTGGTGATGGGAGTCTGGTGCTTGGCCGCGCTCGTGGGGACGTTTCAGGGAAGGGACAAGTGTCCAGGAGCCTTCAGGTTTCCTGCCAGTAGCACAGCTCAGCCAGCTGAAGGGGCAAGCTCCTTCCTCGCCCAGTTCAAGCTGGCTGACTTCTCTCCAGCTACTGGGATGATGGCAGCAAGGATGGCTTGCCTCCAGCAAGCTCGTCCCTGCGGCCTCGTGCTGCCCTGGCATTTGGATGAAGACCCAAAGCAGAAGCACGAGGAGGGTGCTATGCGGCTGCTCCCTCTGCTCCAGCTCGCAGGGTCGCATCGTTATTCCGCAAGCAAGAGCTGTTCAAATCCCACCACGACCTACCAGAAGCTCTCGAGAGCTTAGCGGGCCATTACAGCGTCTAGTGGCCAAGGCTCCTACCGAGTGGTCTGGCTGCTCCAAGCGTATTTGAGACCGTTTCACTGAAATTGAGGCTTCTACCCGAAACGAGAGGTACTAACTGCAAGAACTGATTGCTGAAATAGCCAGGCTACAAATGCTCCCAAATTTCGAGCACTGAGTTTTATGCTGGTCCTCTCCTTCCAGCTGAGCACGCGGAAAGCAAAGGTCTCTGTCATCACAGCAAAGCACAGGAGAAGATGATGGTGCCATCGCTGTCCCTCTGAGAAGGACCTGAGAGGGCCAAAGGCATCGTGAGGTTTTTTCCCCTGACTTTATCCATCCCATGTCCTTACAGGCAGATCCAATATAAACAGGATGACTCTTCCCTGGAGCCACCATCCCCGTGCAGGGCCCGCGCCGGCTGTGACTCACACGCGCTTCACGGCGCCCATCAAAGGACGCCTTTCCCTCTCCTCAATTTCAGCTGCAAAAACGCGGAGCTGGCAACCACCCTCCCGGTCTTACCTGTCTGTTGAAGTCTTCTTCGTTCTCCATCCACATGTACTCTGCAAAGGGGTTGTTTTCCTTTTCATCGTGGCCGTTCACTACTTGGTCCTCTTTGGATTTGGGACTGGACGCCGTCGTACTGGCGAGGTCGGAGCCATTCATCATTACTGACTCTGGGAGGAGAAACAAGGGGGTGAGGGAGCTGCCGGGGACCCCCGTGCCCCCCAGCCCACCCAGAGGGATGCTCGCCACTGGCCGTGCTGATGGGTGGCAGCTCAGGCTTCCAGCACGAGAACCTGCTGCTTCCAGGCTGCTTTTTTCAAGGCACGGCGCTGTTCCCGACTCCTCTTCTCTCCTCGAAAGCACTGGAAGCAGCACTACACCTCCCTGGCAGTGGCAGCATTTATTTTTCATGGTTTTGACCCATCAGGGATAGTCCGAACATACTTGGTCTGGATTTAGAGCAAGGGATGACTTGACCAGCAGCTCCCGGAGAAGCTGCGAACAGGGCTTGGACAGGCACCGGCACCCCACACCCCATCCATCCAATTTATTTTAAATCTGCCACAAAATACACCAAAAGACCACAACTAGGTTATCACTGCAGTCAACACACCGACAGCACAGAGGCAGATTGGCCCCTACCCCAAAATACTGAATTTTTTTGGCAGAACATACGCACGCCAGTTCGTGTCCCTTTATCTCTGCCGTAATTTCTTTATTTTTAGAGGGGATTTCACAAAAGCCTGTTGGTTTGCGACACGAAGGCTGCCTATTTTCTGTTCAGAGTCCCAGGAGCACGGCTTGAAGCAGACAAACTTTAGGGAGTCCCAAACCTCGCCTTCTGAAGAGCTCCCGGGAGCGGACGGAGAGAAGGACACACAGACAGGTAAATGAGATGGTAATTCAATACCAAAATCCTATGGAATAGCGAAACACGGACCAAGGCCAGCACAACCCTGCTGAAAAACGTCCAAACATCATGTAACGGCATCCCGGCTCTATGTGCTACGCTCCCCTAGTAAAGGCTTCATCTGGAGCTGAGCTGCGTCCAGCTCCAGCGCTGGGGCACAGGGATGAATTGGAGAGCATCCCGCACGAGCAGGGGCTGGAAAACACGGCTTCTTGGGATGACTGGCAGAAACGGGTTGGTTTGGCCTGAAGGAGGGTGAGGGAGGTGGCAGAAAAATCAGCCTTTTGTCCGTGGCGATACGGAGGGGTTTTTGGTTTTTGCAGCAGTAGAAATGGGATTTGGAGGGGGGAATGAGGTCGGGGAGACCACTAGTGACGATGGGAACTAATACCCTGTGCAGGGGGACAAGCCTCTCCCCAAAAGTTTCCGGGAGCGGTTAGCGATGGGCACCAGGGAGGTCCAGGTACGCCTTTAGGAACACGAAGACAAATTAGACGACCTCTCAGAGTCTCCATGAGCCCCTACGAGGCTGCGAGAGCAAACAACGTCCCTGCCGGAGCCCGGGCTGCTCTGTCTCCACCCAGGTCACTGCTCCCATCGGATCTGCAGCCCAGCAGCCACTCCAATCGCCCAGGACACCCCACGTTACTCGTGGAATGCAGCCTGCTCTAGAGCCCAAGCTGATTATTCTTATTTTTGGGAGGAATCGGAAGCACAGACAAGTGCAGGACAGCTGTCGCACGTTACTCTCTGAAAAGCATCCTCGCCGATAACAAAGGTGCACGGCCCTCGCGTACCGATGCTCTCCGGTCCCCAAGAGCAGCACAGCTTCAGCACAGCTGCTCCTGGGCAAAGAAAAAAGGGGAAAAAAAAGGGAAAAGGAAGAGCAGCAAGGTCCTCAGGCTGCCTGCAGCCTCGGGACGCAGCACCAGGCCACACTGAAGCAGCCTTTGTTATCTGCAGAGAAGCAAGAAAGGCTCCGAACCAAGCACGGAAACTTCAGCCGTGCCAAAGCCAACACAGCGGCTCTCCCGTGATCAACGAGACTTATTGACGACAGACAGCTCAAGTCTGGCAGGAGAGAGTCGCAGGGCAGGCGGGAAGGGGAACAGAGCTGCAAAGCAAGCGAAAAGGCACGAAAGGTTTGGACGGGGGAGCTCTCCCTCCTTCCCTGCCTGCTTCTCTTGCCGCCAGCGCAGATGTTTGCACAGGCAGAGCCCGGAGCTCAAGGACACGCGGGTTCTGAGGAGCTGGCGGGGTTCACTGCTTACGTACAGTGCACAGAGCCGGGTCCTCTGCGCAGACAGGCAGGATCGGTGCCGGGACGAACCGAAAGCCTTCCCGCTGCCCTGCTGTACATCAGGCAGCTGCTGTCAAGAGACAAAGCGAGGTGCCTATGCCGGTCCAGCGGCTCCGTACCAGCCACTGCAGAGAACAGTTTAGCTGGAGAAGCAGCACGAGAGAGGAGGGAAGGTGTCTGCAACGTTTAATTTAATTTTTTTTTTAAAAAAAAAAAAAAAAAAAGAAAGAAAAAGCTTCCTCTCCCTCCCCAAGACTCCACACTCCTTACTAATCTGGCTGCAAATGACCTTGCTCTCGTGGTGCCGACTCTCGGCAGAGCTTTGCAGCTCTTTCTGAACAGCAAAGGGGGTTTTCCCCGAGTGTTTGGCACGGGTGAGCCGGGACCCACGGCATGACCGAGCCGGGACCCACGGCTCGACCGTGGGGAGCTGCGGGAGGAGGAGAGGCAGAGGAGGGCAGCTGGCTTGGCACAGAGAGGAGGGCGGTGTGCTGTGGTTTGGGAGCAGAGACATGAAAGGATGGCTTGTGCCTAGTTTCCTTCCCAGGTTTGTAACGCAGCAGCAGCACTTTCATCGTTCCCGTCGGCAGGACAGGTTTTTCAGGGGGAGCAGCAAAGGCGGCAGCTCTCAGCACAAACATCGTTAACAGCAGGGAAGCCCTGAGCGCCGCCAGCGTCCCAGCGTCCGTGCGGAGCCTGCAGCCCCTCGGCCATCCACATGTCCCACTTCAGTGCCCGGAGTGAATCGAAGGGCTCCCATGGGGCAGGCAGGGTCCGGGGATGCTGGCCGAGCTTGGCTTCCCGATTTCGGCTTCCACCATCCCCTAAGGGGCAGACAGAGACCCCCAGCTTGGAGAGGCCAGCATGGACATTGAAGTGTCACGGAGTGAGACAGGAGCCCTTCTGCAGAGCGATGCCCCCGCGCTTTGCTGGGGGAAACAGCAGGCAGGAGAGGCAGGCAGGAGAGGCAGGCAGGAGAGGCAGGCAGGAGAGGCAGGCAGGAGAGGCAGGCAGGAGAGGCAGGCAGGAGAGGCAGGCAGGAGAGGCAGGCAGCCCCGCAGTGCTGGGGCGGCTGGCTGCCACGACAGCTCATCCCTGCTGGGGGGTGGCTCCTGCCTGCACGTCCACTGGGAATATCCTGGGTGAAAAAACTCACCAAACAGGAAGACACCCACCCAAATCTCCCGTCGGCGCTGGCCGGTATGGCGTGAGGGGCAGCGGATACCCAGGGGCAGGGGTACGTGCACAGGCGGTGACAGGACAGGAGCGACCTATGTGATGTACCGCTTCGGTAGCCCAAACACGAAAGAAGGAAAAAAAAAAAAAACCCAAAAAACCAAAACCCCAACCAAAGTGGTTTTTTTATCTCCCATTTTTCACAGCTGGGTCTGAAGGACCCAAGGTCACGGTTTTCCACTATCAGCCAGCACTTGGAGCATGCCAGCAGTCCCTTGCAGCAGCCCCAGCTGTGCAGAGCCATCCCCGCCTGGAAAAGCGTCTTCCAAGGGTGTATTTTGCAGCCCGGCTGAGCCAGGCTCAATGTATGTTTTGGTTCTGCGTGTTATTTATCTGAGTCACCGGCGCAGCGCTGTAACTGTCAGCCTGTTGACGCTCTACCAAGTACGCGCAGAGCCAGGGTAATTTTGATATACTGCTGAGACGCTGCAGCAAGCTTACTGCTCCGAGCCATGGCTCTCCGTGAAAACTAAAATAAATAAAAAAATATGCTTTCTTATAGTGAAGGCTTCTTGGATTTGTTTCTCCTTTCCCCTGGAAAATTAAGTAGATTAAAAAACCAGAAAAGTAATCTTCAACCTGGGGACTGCGGGCTCAGAAAGCACATCCAGAGCACACAAACCACCTCCCGAGAGCTGCACGTCCTGAGCCCCAGCACGGCAAATCCCGAGGAGCAAGGCAGGCACGCAGCCTGGGAGGTCCCTGCTAGTCTTTACAAACATCAACATCGTTCTTAATGCTCCCATACTCGCCTGGGGCTGGAAGAGCAGCCTGGCAAGGTAGGTTTTCTTTGGAAAAGGTACTGGACAACATGAGTTGGGAAACAGAAATTCAGCCCTCATTTGGTATTTGGGTGATGCTTAAAGGCAGGATGCTTCAGGGCTACAGATTTCACAGGACCTGACCCCAGCTGGGGCTACCAGGCGGTCCTGGCTCCATTAGCCTGGAAATAATCACCGAGGCAAATGAGCACAAGTGCCCGAGACATCCGAGGGCAAACCAATCAGCGCGGCTCGCGCAGGAAGATGCCGACACAACACCACCATCCCAACGCCAACGGCATCTAAAGAGGATAGACCTTTTTTTTGGAGGAAACATCCACATTTCTGCGTGGACGCATCTCTCAGCCCCTGTGCTGCTGCGCAGAGACGGCGCCGTGGTCCAGGCACAAGGCTGGGCATCGTCCAGCCCTGCTGCAGAGCTCGCTGCAGGGCTGTGAGCGTTACCTGCCCTTCCAAGCCACGGGGGAGGCACGACGCAGGAGGCACGACGCAGGAGGCAGCAGATGCGACGGCCAGGGGCAGGTCTACTCCCTCTGCCCGCAGCAGCGGACACGTACTGCAGCTACCTGCCCTCTGCCCACCTCCTGCCTCCTCTGCCTGCACTTCTGCAGCTGCGGTCAGATCCTGCGTGCACCGTGCTGGTGCAAACCCACCGAGGCGGTCGGGCCGTGCTATGTGAGACACGCTGCCCTTGCTTCAGGGCAGACGCTGCGAGGCCAAGCGGGCTGCCCCGTCCCACTCGGCTCCCGCTCCTTGGAATTACAAAGCGGAGCAAGAGCAAGGTCCCCTCGTCACCGCGTTGAGACATTTGATGCAAGAAGGGCAGAAACATCGTGAACCGACTCTGCAGGAGGTGGGGAAGGACTCCTCAGAGCAGGCAGCACCCAAGCTGGTATAAAAGGGGGTGGCTGATTCCGAAGGAGACAAGGCTGAGACAGAGGAGCGAGAGGACAGCGAGCGCAAAGGCATAGGCACCCGCCGTGCTGCAAGAGGGGTGCAGGAGGCGAGAGCCTGATGCAGAGAAGGAGATAACGCAGGGCGATGCGGTCGGAGCGGCAGGGAAGCAAGCTGATCTCGCAGGCAAGCATTTTTCCAGCGGCGAGCCACGTGCGGAGGGAACGGCAGGCAGGCAGCGCTGCACGTCCGCCCGGAGCGGGTCGGCAGGCTGTGGCACCGTCCGTCGGGTGGAGAGGGGCAAGGACAAGAGGCAGCAGACGGCGAGATCGCCCTGTGCTTGGAATGAGCCGTCCTGGGAGGAGAGCGTACGCGCAGGAACGCTTCAAGCTCCTGCGACGGAGCAGCATAAGGCACGGCGAGTTATTAATAATCTGGATAACGCACTTCGATACCCCAGAATTACACATATGGTCATCTGCCCTTTCCAGGCAGGCCATCGGACCGTTTCCTTACCTAATTCAGGAGGATAGCACACGGCAGAACAAACCAGCGTTAGTCACAGCAGGTCTGAGGAACTCCTGGGAGGCAAGACCCTTCACGAGCCCCACTTCTGGCCGGTTTCGGCCCCTCCGAGAGCGTCCCTTTCTTACGCCAAGCGTGGCATGAGCCCCGTTCCTGCCCTTCGCCCCCGAAGAGTTAACAAGTCAGCACCAGATGGGAGAACGGAGCACAGCTGCGTGCTTGGCTCAAGGCGAGGGACATATGGTCCTCCTTACCCTCCCAGGCTGGCGCGGCCGGAGCCAAAACCTCGGCGGAGGCTGCTTCGGCAGGGAGCGCTGGGTTACGTGATGGAGGAGGCTGGCCGGCCAGGGCTCTCGGCTCTATAAATAGCTTTGGGAATCATTGTGTTTGCAGACGGGCTGGTCGTTCAGCAGGAAAACCCACCCAGCGCAACCAGACTTCAGCACAAAAAAAAACCAACCCCAAAACCCCAAACCCCAAGCCCTTCTTTCTCTGTGCATTTTCACAGCTCCTCTCCTTCCCGACTGCCCTGCAAGTGCTTAGGAGCACAGCCAGGTTCGCAAGGGCTGGCACCACGAGGGAAGGCGAGAGGTTAGTGCTGCATCCCCCCCCGCGCTGCACTTTGGATTTAACAGCACTCAAATTTCAACTTGTAGAGCATTCATAAACAGAAACCCGCTGTTTTTCTCCCTCAACCAGCGCAGAAATGCTTCCCACAGAAGAGGCATACTGGAGCGTGAGCAAATTGGTTTGAAGACCCTGACCAGAAGCCCGGGACTGATCCGTGCCCAGGCAGCGCTGGGGCGAGGAGGGGAGGAGAGGGCTGGATGTTTTTGCAGGCCACCTCTCAACTCCTCCGAAGCAGCAATTAGAGGAGGGCAACTCGTTAGCCTCACTTCCCAGGAGTCCGGATTCTCCCCTTTCAGCTCGCACACGTACTTCTCGCGCTCCACAGGTCGATCTGGTTCAGCCCCACCTTCCAACGCCCTCGCTCCTTCCACTAGCTTCTCCTCCTGGCCACCTGCGCCTCGCGCAGTCAACACAGAGATTACCTTGCTCTAATCTCCGTTTGCAGATAAGGTCTCTGCACCTCGGAGTCCCAAGCGGCACTTTTTATCTCCCAGCCGTGTAGATTTTTCCAGCAGCCGTGAGCGTTGCCAGCTGCCCCGCATGGCACGTGCGATGTTCCCCCCCTTCTCTGCTTCCAGCTGGGTCTCGCCGGGAAACCCGGCGTACTGGGTTTGGCTTTTTCTGCCAGGCTGCAATCCGGCTCAGGCCCAGCCCACGCTCTATCACCACCCTGACGTCTTTCAAGTATTTTTTTTTTTTTTCCCCAGGCTTCTCCTTCCTATTATACTGGTGCTTCAGGTTTTATTCCCTACCACCGACGCTGAAGCGCTGAGCTGGCGAGCTGCTGCAGACCTTCGGGAGTCACCCGGCGCTCCCCGCTGCCTTCAGCCCTCTGTAATTAGAGGGCGTAAAGTCTTCCAGGTTAGTCTGGACCTCTAATGTTAGGCTGGACTCGTGGTGCTCCCTTCTCAGGCTTGCTGGGCTACTGGAAGGGGTGCCAGTCCCGGCTCGCAGCCTGCGGCAGATGTGGAGCTTTCCATTTTCAGATCTCTCAGTTGCTGAGGAACTGCATCCTATTTCCATCTCTGATCTGGGGGATAATCTCATCCCGCACTATTTTAATCTGCATCCACAAGAACAATCCCCGCTTTGCTCAGGCACAAAACGAAATGCCGCCAGATCCCCCCGTCGTTTTGAAACCACCAGAAACATCGAACGCGCGCTTGAGCTGCGTCCAAGAAACGCTTTACAAACCCAATTTCAAATTCATCCGAAACACTGCTCTTCATTGAGCTACTTTTAATCTCAGGCAAAGACAACACGTTCTGCGCTCGGCAGCTCACAAACGGGTCCTGCCGCTCACCAGGATTAATGCTGCAATACGCTGCAGCAGCGATACGGCCAGCCAGCGCCGCGCGTGAGCCCGCGAGCAGCAACGTTCTGTAATTTTTTTAAGGGAATTGATAATAGAAATTTTAAAGACTTCAAAACAGAGCTTCCATCAAGCAGCACCTTCCAGCTCCCTGGGCAGTCGTGGCCACTTCTACTCTGGGAGGGGAAACCGGCTGATCGGAGCTGGGAGATGCTCTTCCCACGGACACGCCGTGAGCTTCCTGCACGGACATCCATGGGGCAGGGCAGGGACAGTGCTCCCCGCCTGCCCGGGTACGGGCAGAGAGAAGAATTGAGAGCAGAAAAAGCCAGCGGTGCAATTTCTGCAGCAGCGGCTGGAAACGGAGAGGAGAGCAGCAAACTGAACACTTTGCCAGGGCTCTCCGGATTTGCAGGAGCGGCTTTATCCCTGTTTGTGCCGGAGGCCCGACACGGAACCACCTTTCCAGGCACCTCACAGCGCGTGCCCTGTACTCGCATCTCAAGCTTCGCCCGTCCCGGCGCCAGACGCGTGCCATCTAACGCCATCACTTTCAGTCCGAGCAGGGACGGGGAAGCGAAGCACAGCGAGGCCGAGAGGGCTAAGGCAGACGTGGCGATTCGACCCGCATTTTGGGAGCTCAGCTCTGCACCTCGACTGTGCTGGCTCTTGCTGCTCCCTCCCTCGGATGGTACCATGGTCACAGCTGCTGGCGCTCGGCACCCTTCTCCGGGCCACCAAAACCTGACGAAATGTGCCCTGTCAACACCAAAAAAGAGTGGGTGCTGGGCAAGCTGGCTGGACGCTGGCTTTCAGCAGCCTGGATTTCGGCTGCTGACAACACCGGCGTGGATCAAATTAACACCGGGGTAAGGGCCGGCACGATGACAGCTCCAGGGACAGACACTGTCCTCGCGTTGTTGCGGTCCGTGGGGCACCGCAGACCGGCCAGCCCAGCCCAGTGGGTGATGGATGACCCAGAGGTGAATCGTTGAGGGTCTCGCTTCACCGTCCCGCGGCTGGCCTCAAACTGCAGCTCACAGCAGCCGGCTGTGAGGCGAAAACAAACTGCTGCTTCAAAGGAGGGGAACAAGCCTGCTTCCCTCCCCGGCCGTTCACTTCCAGAACAAAAGCCTGAAAGTTGGCATGAAAATCCAGCTCCCTCTAACAGAGCGCTCCGACACACTGCCCACCTGCCTACAGCCGGTGTTTTCTGCCTGTCTCAAGTAAGTGTGCGTGGGATCCTGCAAGGACACGTGTGCATCTTAGACACAGCGTGCACACGCGCCTGCCTCTTCCTTAGTCGGCCTGGAAAAGGGCTGTCCCCTCAGCCTGCCACCCGGGAGCTCTTCAGAGGGAAAACTGCAGACTTCTCTGCACAGAAGGGAAACGTGGACATTTTCAATGCAAGATCGTACAGCGCATTTTTGTCTCGAGCTATTAGGGACCGAACAAACGCAACTGAGGGCTTCACGCAGCCTTTTCTGCGGCCTCTATGGCCAAGGCTACCAGAGGAACAAGGCTCCGGATCAGCCGTACTCCAAAGCGACGCAGAGCCCAGCATGCATCACGTCAAGCAGTCACCGCGTCAGGCGTGGAAAGAAGTTTCCCTACCTGGCTGCGATGCTCCTGGAGCAATAGCCGACTTGTCGCTGCACGCCAGGCTGAAACCTGAAGAGCCAGCACGTAACAAAATATCCGAAGGGCACAAGTCAGCAGCCGGCTACACCGCGCTGAGCCTGCTGGTGCCGCATCCCGTCCCCCGTAAACACGGCTGGTGGGGGCAGGCTGGCCCAGGCTGGGGACGGCAATCTCCTCCCAGCCCAAACCCACCCGTGTGCTGCATCCCAAGCCTCTGCAGCACAGGCTGGGCTAGTTTTTTTTTTAGGTAAGTTTGAGAAACCAGCTGCCAGTCACTGCCATCTGCAAAGATAGCAGGTTGTGCTGCTTGTCTCGGGGTTGGGGGTCCCTCCGGAGTGATGGCAGCATGCGGGACCGCTGTGTCTGTCCCCAGTGCGGAGATCATGCCGTGGGAGCAGCTCAGAGTGGGCTTAGGAGGGAGAAGCCAATCTCCCCCCGCCCCATGGCTTTGCTGAAGGCATCCCCTCCCCGCACAGTGGGTCAGCGGGGCCAGGGGCATGCTCCCTTTGCCTCTCCCCACGGGCTGGGGCCTAGCCCAGGCGGAGAGGAGCGTGGGGACTGTTTCGGGGGCCTGGTGCGGAGGGAGGCCAGGGCAGCAGGGTAGCGCCCAGCTGAAGCCTGGCAGGGCCCCAGCCGCCAGCACCGGTTTCTTTGGCAAGAGCGGCCAGGAGGGCGTCTCCGACCGGGGTGCGTGGTTCAATACCTGCTCCTGGCCATCCTCCGCACCCGCTTCACCGTGCAGGGAAGGAGCTCCCCCGGCAGCCCGAGCTTCCCGGTCTCCGGCCTCACCTGGCCTGTGCGTCCCGGGGAAGGAAGCTCCCCCCAGCAAAACGCGGCGCCTGCGACCCGGTAACGAACCCGGAGCCGAACTGTGCTCCCTCGCTGCCGTCCCGGCCCCCCGGGCTGTCCCCTCCCCGCCGGGCGCAGGCCGGAGCGCGGCCGCACACCGGGCCGAGGGCCGCCAGAGCCTCGTGGTCGCGCTGGCAGAGGTGCGAGGCGCGGCCGGGGCCTGCGAGCGTCGCCCAGCGGGGCTTTAATTCCAGCCGGGCCGGGCCGGGGCCTGTCC
>VYZW01010124.1:0-11270 GCA_013401315.1 Balaeniceps rex
ATGGCTCTGTGGAGACTGCGTTTTGGTCATCTTCCAAGCAGTGTCCTCTCTCTGATGTGTGTTGGAAAATGACTGATCCCTCTGCTTTTCTTTTTTTCTCTGCTCTCCAACCATCCCCACCCCAGATGCTATCTGGGCTTTTGGTAGCAACCAGCTCTATGTAACAGGACAGAATGGCACTGCTGGTATCTTTGCCACCTACCCGTCTCAGCATCTGAACATTGTGAATGGATTCTTTGACCAGGTAAGAGGGTGCTGGGAGGATGAAGGTGCATTTGAAGAGGAATCTTTTGGGGTGGTTCTGAGCCTCTCCTTTAGTTAGAGAATGAATTGAAATTTAAAGGGAAGATATCCAGAAAGGTTTTCAGAGCTGACACAGGTATCTCACTAGCCCATAGGAAGAGCAGAGCCAGAAAGCACCCTTACAGCAAGAAGGCTTGTGTTAAGGGGATTAACCAGTTGCACAAGACTGACCAGGACACCAGTGAAAAGGATACCACTTGGTCTCAGCCCCTGAAGAGTGATAGTGAGGAAGGATGGCTCTTCCTCACTCCCACTGTACTACTGTGGCTGTTGCATAACCCAGTAGTCAACTGGGTGTGGGGTGATCATTGGTGTTGGAGGTGACTGTCTGCTCCTTAAAGCTGCCATCAACCACAAAGGGACAGCAGCCACCCAGCTGTGGCAGGTTGAAAGAATATTCAGGATGATGTCTTCACCTTTTCTGGCTGCTTTTCATAGCTCTTCTGTGGGTAGAGAAAAAGGTGTGGGCTTGATTGAGCCTGTGGACTGCCAGGAGGAGCACGTTCCACCCTCCCATTCCATGGATGCTCAGTCTGCTGTGGTCTGATAATGCCATGGGGTGACTTACTGCAGCTTTTTCAGTTTAGAGAATGAGTCCTAAATGCATGGGACTTCAGATGAGTTAAATAATTAGGTTAAAAGATTAATCTGGACTAAATTATTCTTCTTCTTCCCCCTCCCTCCCCAGTTCATTGGCACTGCCTCCCTGATTGTTTGTGTCTTGGCTATTGTCGATCCGTACAACAACCCTGTCCCCACAGGGCTGGAGGCTTTCACAGTTGGCTTTGTTGTCCTTGTTATTGGAACCTCCATGGGCTTCAACTCTGGCTATGCTGTCAACCCTGCCAGGGACTTTGGCCCTCGTCTCTTCACAGCCATTGCTGGCTGGGGCAGTGAAGTGTTCTGGTAAGTACTTGCGAATGAAAAAAACTTGTGCATCAAGGGGAAAAAAGATTACAAGTCCAAGTAGGTGGTAGCTTTGGCATCATAAAGAGTCTTAGCACCCATGAGGTATCTTTGGATTGTATAAACATTTTTAAAAGACACTGTTTGCTCTGCCCTGATTTCTTAAGGAATTGTAGAAGCTTGGCAGTTTCCAGCAGTGAGAGAAAATGACCTAACTTTGCTATCAGTCAGGAAATCTAAGAGCATCCATGAGAACTTCAGGTGCACATTGAATATGTTTTTTTAGCAGTAGAAAATGTAGGGCATTTGTTATGCTTGGATTTTGTTGTTGCTGGAGAAAACTGAGAGCCATGAGCAGTACAGACTACGTGTTGTCAAGGGATGCTTTCCTGCAAGCAGTGGGAGGGCAGCGAAGGTGCCTAGTTCAGGCACTGCAACTGCCTCCCTCCTTTCTTGGTGGGGAGACAGTCTTGGAAGTCCTAGACGTAGCTGTTCTGAATTGCTTGTCCCCTGAAATTGCAGTGGGGGGCAATATCTGCCTTGGAAATTGCTGCAGACATGTGGGTACTGTTGTCTTTTGCAAGTCAATGGTGATGCTTGGAGATGACCAGATCTTGCATTGTTCCAGATCCAAACAGGAATATCCTAACGTGTAGGCCGCAGTTCTTACCTTGTGCATTTCTCTTTGTTTTCCAGGACTGGTAAACAGTGGTGGTGGGTTCCAGTCGTTGCTCCTTTCCTTGGGGCAATTGCGGGAGTGATAGTCTATCAGCTGATGATTGGATGTCACGATGAGCCCTCTCCACCTGCCTCTGAGCAAGAAACGGTCAAGNCATTGCTGTCCAACACCTCCAACATGGGCCAGTTGTTCAGGAATCCGGAGCTCTTCTGGGCTGCGTTGCTGGCCTTGCCTGTGAGCTTGGCAAACTGCTTCCCTCCAAACCTGTGTCCCCATTTGTAGAGTGAAGATTGTGCAAAACTTGAATTGTTTTACTAGCGTGGAATGGAAACTCCTACATCCTGGAAAAAAATTGCCTGCGATTCTGCTGTGGATCAAATTCATGCTTGGTATTGTTCTAAAGTCAGTAACTTGGCACCAGGAATGAGCTTGTCTGAAGGATTTTTATTGGCCAAACTTTTTATATCTCCCATGAATTCCTAGAACATTGTATCAATAAGCTGATCCATAACGCCAGAGCAGAGAGTGAGAATGCACTGGATTTTAATTTAATATTAAGACAAAGTGTTTACAAACCACTGCACCCTGGTGTTCTAATCACAATTTTTAACATTGCCAACTCCTAGAAGATAACACATGGGGATTCTTTGTTCTAGCCAGGGGCTAACCTGGAAAGAAAGCTTGGCTCCCTGTAGCAGCCTTTCCAATTAATCAGCTTTGTATATAAACTGCAAGCAGCTAATAGCCAAGTTCTACTGGAAACATGGTGTTGCTAAAATTGTGTGTGTTCGTGTAAATTTCACAATAGTTTTTTTTAATAGATTATATATAAATACACTCCTTAAAGCTGTTACTAAATACCAGGGTTGGGATGAGTTAATTTAAAGATGGGTGGGAACTGTCTATTCTCTGACAGCTTTGAGATACTGTTGGGTTTTCCTGGGGTGGCCTTAGATTATGGTATCGTGTTGTTGGAGCATCTCCTTCTCTACCTTGCAGAATTACTGGGGTGTCCCTGGTCCTCATGGCTGAGCGACGGAGGTCAGGCTCCTCCTGTACTAGCAGTGCTGGAATCTCAGGGGATCTCTGTCTCTCCCAGTGCCATATTACTACAGAGTATTTGAAACAAGCAGTATCAGTTGTGAAAGAATTTTTAGGTCCCATGCCACTGCATTAGAAACTCTTTCAAAGTCTGTTTCTTTAATGTATGAATTCCTTGAAATAGGTAACTTTGTGCACATTTCCAGTTACTAAAATGATGTATTCTTTTTTTTTTTTTTGCATTTTTAAAAAATAAAATGTTGATATCCACACTGTAAAATGCTGGTGTTGCTTGAATTTTTAAGTAGCTGTCCGTAACCTTTGCCATGGAAAGGAAGTCATCTATAGCAATAGCTTCCTCAAGCCCTCTTCCTCTTCAGCCTGTAAGAGCAAAATGAAATTAACCCTTTCAGGCAATACATCTACATGCTCAATTTGTGTTTTATTCCTTTCCCTTTTGGGCTGGGATTTTGGGGCAGCTGGGAGGAGACGGGGTGCCTGTACTCCGTACAAAGGCCAAGGTATAGGCTGTTGGGTGGGGATGTCCTGCTGTCAGGCATCTTATTCTTCAGGCAAAAGGAACAAGAGGTCAGCATTTGTCCCTTGCCCTTTGTACCATTACTCTCTTATTATTCTTTCAGTTAATGCAGTTCTTCTGTGTATGCAATCCTACTCTACCTTCAGCATACTGTCCAGCATCACCCAGCATATTTCACTTCTCACTTCTTTTTATTAGCTATGCCATGCAAGGAAAAGTGTTACAGACCTGAGCCCAGTGCTCAAAGAATTACACAAACAGCTTTCTTCCAGCCTGTGTCCTCTGTAAATACAATTATTGTTGCTCTTTGGCTGATCTGTGTCTTGCTGTATTTTTCCTGTGTTAACTGTACTGCCTTAAAATAACTCATAACTTCCCATACGGTGCCATACTGAACAATTCGGTGAAGTCTGGATGAATGCGGTTTCCTGCAATTCACCAACTAGAAGTCAAATGGCTTTTGGCAAGCAAGTTGCCGAGTTTCTTTGGTATGCTCTATTTGCAGTCAGCATGCTGCTTTATTCCATTTCTATCTTGAAAGTTTATCCCTCAAAATCTATGTAGAAGTCTTGCATGCTCCTGTGATCAGCTGACATAGCTGCAGACGTCAATTCCTGTTTCTTTTCAGGACTGTTAGTCCTTTTTCTACTCTTCTACCACATGGTATCTTCAACTGAATTGATGAATGTATTAAAATTCTTACTACGGATCTTACGACTTTTCATTCAAGGTGTGGGTTTTGGGTTTGCTTGACTTTTTTTGTTTGTATTTTTTTTTCTTTTTTTTTTTGGTGCATTCCCTCCTGCTTCCACCTGGCACGTACCCTTGCCTTACTTGTGCCTCAATGGTTGTATGTTGTATGTTACCAGCAGGACCAGGGAAGTCATCGTTCCCCTGTAGTCGGCATTGTTGAGGCCGCGCCTCGAGTACTGTGTTCAGTTTTGGGCCCCTCACTACAAGCAAGACATGGAGGTGGTGGAGCGTGTCCAGAGAAGGGCAATGAAGGTGGTGAAGGGTGTGGAGCGCAAGTCTTAGGAGGAGCGGCTGAGGGACCTGGGGTTGTTTCGGCTGGAGAAGAGGAGGCTGAGGGGAGACCTTACCGCCCTCTACAACTACCTGAAAGGAGGTTGTAGCGAGGTGGATGTGGGTCTCTTCTAGCAAGTAGCAAGCGACAGGACGAGAGGAAATGGCCTCCAGTTGTGGCAGGGGAGGTTTAGATTAGACGTGAGGAAAAACTTCACGGAAAGGGTTATCAGGCACTGGAACAGGCTGCCCAGGGAAGTGGGGGAGGCCCCATCCCTGGAGGGATTTAAAAGACGGGTAGACGAGGTGCTTAGAGACATGGTTTAGTAGTGGACAGGTATGGTTGGACTCGATGATCTTAAAGGTCTTTTCCAACCAAAGGATTCTATGATTCTATGTTATTACCCTTATTAAAACTGCAATAAAATACCAGATTCAGGTCAGAGTTTTTGTCTTAACCATATCCCCACAGTGTAAAGCTTCAGCTTTTCTGGGATCTGTTGGAGAAGCACCAAGCTCTGCTGAGTAGATCCACTGCCATGTGGAAAGGGGCAGTCTGCAGAGGGGGAGCTATGGAGAAGTTAGCCTCACCTTCCAGAAGGGTCTGGCCCGTGTTAGACATGATTAGGGCAGCTCTTTGCTAACCATGCAGTGCACAGGACAGTTTGATATGCCAGATTTCAAGAGCTCTAGAAGTGTTATTAAAGTGTGGGGAGGGAAAGATGGAGTTAACTGCAGATGGCATTTTCCCTGGCAGCAGGCACCCTTAAATTGCTGCAAGTTGTGGTTCTGTTTGTTTTCAATGCAGCTGCTGTGAGAGAGATTCTGGGTGTTATTCATCTGGCAGGCCCATGCAAACTAAAAGATTTTTTTTCTTTTTTGTCCCTACCTAAATTTCAAAGGCAATGAATCATCTTGCAGTTAATGCCTTGCTTTTGGAGTCGCTGGAGAGGTAAGACTTATCTGCCCAAATATAGTCATCCGGGTTTTAGGTCGGATGAACTCCAGCTGTCAAGCTATTGAAATATACTTACTTTGTAGGAAGAAATAAATCTATGATTTAAACTATTCATGCTTGACAGGGAGAGTAATTTGTCGCTGGAACAAAATGTTAAAAGTTGTTGTGGATTCTCTATTGTGTGAGGTTTTCAAATTAAGACTGGCTGTCTTGCAAAAAGGTCTCTCAGTCAAACTGCAAGCCGTACTCTTAAAAGCAAATCCTGCTGGAGGAAATTCCCAGACCTCTATATTACAAAAGGTCAAGTTGACAGGAATTGTACCTTCTGACTTTAAAACCTATGAAATTTATAAGGCAGGATGAAAGTGGCCAAGTATTCAGTTTCTCTTGGTTCTTAGCTGGTCCAAGCTCTTCGCTGCAGGTGCTGTAACACGGTGGCACATCACTGTGACCTGGGGAAACCCGCTTTTGGTTTTCCATTCTCCTGGTGCCTTGAGACGCATGCCTCGGGAGGCTCTTCCAGCTCTGTTAGCTTTGTGCATCTGTGAAGTGCCAGCAGCAGTGCTGATCTCTTACAGACCCAGCTCTGCTCCACCTCATGGGAGCAAGGTGCTGTCATGAATCAAAGGGCTGACGCTGCTGGGCACTGTGGTGCAGATGGGAGAAGAGTACAGCCTCCCTTCGTGCAGCTCTTCTATGCCAAAGTGAGTTTCAGCTCTCTGTCTGCCAGTGGTGGGTGCTGGGGTTGCAGGAGCAGGTTGTCATTTGGCTGGCCACCTCCAAGTGAGAAGAACGGAAAGAGGGTGAAGGTCTAGGCTCTACTGAGGGACAACATTGGCAAAGCCCAGTCTGTGGAGGTTGTATTCCCTACTGCTTCCTTTAAGTCTTTGGTAGTTCTGCATGCTCAGGTTGTGCTTGAACTCCCAGCTCTCCTGCACAGCCAAGGATTTTGCCCTCATCCTATATCTCAAGGAAGAAAGAAGACCTAGCTCACTGCCCAGTTCCAGCATGCCCACAGTCCTGGTGTCTCCAAGTCCTCCGAGTTTGTGGGCATTCAACTCTTCAGGAGCCTCTGCAGCCTTGTAGGAGCCTTGGACACATGTGTTTTGGACTTGATGACCTTAAAGGTCTTTTCCAACCTAAATGATTCTGTGATTCTATGATTCTAATTAAACCTCCTTGTTTATTATTTACTGTGTAAAGAATAACAAAAATCCTTCCTGGCACCACAAACTCCTCATTGGGCGAGAGGTTCCTCTTCACTCTTTCCCATTCAAGCTCCAGATCAGGAACAATGTCCCTCATGGGGGTTTCTGTGGGTGCAGAGTGTGCATGTGAGGAGGACATCA
This sequence comes from Balaeniceps rex, assembly GCA_013401315.1. Classification (NCBI taxonomy): domain Eukaryota; kingdom Metazoa; phylum Chordata; class Aves; order Pelecaniformes; family Balaenicipitidae; genus Balaeniceps; species Balaeniceps rex. The sequence continues at coordinate 6,798 of VYZW01010124.1, forward strand.
TGGAACTCCAGGCAAATGTGTCTGCAACCCAGCTGCTGTCACGTGGCTTGTCACCACCGCAAAAGATTCATTTGGCTGGAGAACTGATCACAACCATCTCACTCCAGGGGGCTGGAGAATGATTATACAGCCAAATGAGCTTATCAGGTTGAAAATATTTTCATATCTAGCCATATAATAATAACAAAAAAGACACAGTGGAAAAGGAAAGGTCAAAGCATAAAGGTGTGAAAGGCACAGAGAGAAGGACTCAATCATTTTAAAGAGCAACATTTTTATTCACCAAGCAGCTGCAATACCCTGCCAGCAAAGTTTTGTGGTGTGGCTTGTATTTATCATTATCAAATTAGAGTGTGGAGGTGGATTCAAACTTTAATCAAGAAAGATTTCAAGGTATTATTTTATTTGCAAAACTGCAAACAAAAAAACCTACTTAAGGTTTTCCTCCAGCCCTCTAACAGTAGTCTAAAGAAGGGATGAAAATTGGAGTTCCCTTGTTAAACTGTGTAACAAGCTTAGGGCTAAAAAGTTAGTTTTGATCTGTTGTTCCTAAAATCTCAAGAATTTTAAAAAATCAGCACCCGATCTCCATAAACCCATTGTGATATCAAATCTACTTGGTTGCTGAAAGCAGCACATCTCCCCTAGCTTCAAAGCCTTCCCCCTGCAAGAGAAAGAGCACAGACCGCACGAACGGCTCCAAGTCTGCATTCACGTTTGGATGGGTCTGTGCAGACATGCTACTGAAACGCATCCAAGCCAAGAGCTGCTGCACCACTGAATGAAGCCCTTGATCCCTTATTTGCCATGGTTTCTGGCAGCCCTGCAGTACCTGTGTCCCTTGGGTTTGGGGGTTTTGTTTGTTTGTTTTTTTGGGTTCTTTTTTACAAATGGTAGGTGTACAGAGGTGTCTGGTATTTTGGAAGTAAAACCTGCTGCACAGAGCAGGCATTGAATGAGATATACAGACACCAGAGAAACTTTATGACATGGAATTATGCAGGTTATGAAACCCAACATAAATAACACTTACTAAAAAGTTACATCAACATGAATGGGAAGACAGAGCCAATTTTGGATCATTTCCCTTACCGGGAAAGGTATCCAGTGGTACGTCAGCAATACCTGTGGGGAATCAAGTGGAAAATAACACCAAACAGATTTCTGCACCTGTGGAGCCCATGGGAATGTGGCCCTGTCCCTTTAGATGTGCTTGCAAATCCCACTGAGTGGGTATCTGCACTTGCACAAAGTATCTTGGTAAACCTGGGCGCAAGTGGTGTGGGAGTCTTTGTTGTGGAGTTTCTTCTAATCCCCCATCACTCCTTGGTCGCACTGGGAATTTCAGGTGCCTTCTTAAAACAGTCCTTCTTGCAGAGGACCCTGTCTTGGAGACCAGCCTCCCCCTCATCCCCACTCCTACATGGGAGGAGGTGGCTGCCCTTCAGCAGGAGGTAGGACAAGCGTGGTGTGATCTCTCCTTTGGTCGCACTTTCTCCATGTCTGGTGAACTGCATGACAGGGTCTTTTTGAGCTGGAGGTTGCATCAAGAACATGGAAATTAGTAATGACCCTTGAATACATTTGCCCTGAGGTCTTTTTTTGATCCGTTCTTACTTTTTGCCCTGGGGACNAATAACACCAAACAGATTTCTGCACCTGTGGAGCCCATGGGAATGTGGCCCTGTCCCTTTAGATGTGCTTGCAAATCCCACTGAGTGGGTATCTGCACTTGCACAAAGTATCTTGGTAAACCTGGGCGCAAGTGGTGTGGGAGTCTTTGTTGTGGAGTTTCTTCTAATCCCCCATCACTCCTTGGTCGCACTGGGAATTTCAGGTGCCTTCTTAAAACAGTCCTTCTTGCAGAGGACCCTGTCTTGGAGACCAGCCTCCCCCTCATCCCCACTCCTACATGGGAGGAGGTGGCTGCCCTTCAGCAGGAGGTAGGACAAGCGTGGTGTGATCTCTCCTTTGGTCGCACTTTCTCCATGTCTGGTGAACTGCATGACAGGGTCTTTTTGAGCTGGAGGTTGCATCAAGAACATGGAAATTAGTAATGACCCTTGAATACATTTGCCCTGAGGTCTTTTTTTGATCCGTTCTTACTTTTTGCCCTGGGGACATCCTGTGGCCATGACCATCAGCATTTTATAGGGATCCACTACCTGAATTGCTCCTTTTGGTGAGAGGGGCCAGCGCTCTCCTCCATACTCTCCCTGGGGACACGGTCCCTTCTCAAGCTGAGACACTGCTAAACATCCTGGGAGAGTGTCAGGGAAGGGTGATGGAGGCTTCATCCTGTGCAGCAACAAATTCTACTATCTTTTCTACTCTCTTACAGGCTGAGTGACATTTATAGTTAAGAAGGAAAATCTTCCCTAAGAGCCCTGTTGGGGGACCGACTGGTTGAGCTCTTCCCCCGCCAGCCGCAGTACATCTCCCCTTTGCCCAGAGAGATGACAGGGAGTGGCAGAGGACATAAAAAAAAGTCTAGCAGCCTTCACATTGAACTGCTCCAGAAGACAAAGTTTAGTTAAGCCTGAGTTAGTTGTTCTTCTATGTCTATCTGCCAGCTGATCTGAGGACAAATGGTTATTAACAAAGCATCTCCCCAGCAGAACCTGTCCAGCTGGGGCTGAGAATCTGACAAAGGAGGTGAATGAAAGAGAAATAAATAAATGGGAGGAGGACAACAAGGAGAAGAGCTCTCAGGCTAAAGGTTGCCAACTAGGGTACACCTCTGAAAATACAACAAGAAATGTGCTGCCTGAGTTGGTGGTTTTGTTGGTTGCAGGATGACAAATTACCTTAGCTCCTTGCAGGGAATTTGCACAGTTCCCACCTACACCATATTCTACTCCCCCCCACTGCCTCCCCAGGATATCCACTTGCTTTCTACTAATTTCTGCTGCTGGCCTGGAACTGGCTGAAACATCTTCCTCGGAATCTGGGAAACCGTCTATAAAATGTCCCTTGCTCCCTTGCACTCTGTCTCAAATGAAAGCGTCTTTGACTTCTTTTGCTTGCTTGCATAAAACCTTTTAATTAAAGCACTGAGACACAGCTCATCTGCGTCTGTGTCCATGAGTCCAGCCTGGGCCAGCTGGCTTACTGGACCCGCACGGCTAAGTGGTGCCAGACCTTGCAGCTGGTGCCACATGAGGGAACAGGCACCCTTTGAATGCAGCTAACCATCCTGACCCAAGGGTAGAGGAGGAGAGTTCTTGCCCAGAACCTTGGGTGGGACCTTCCTCCTGCCTCCAGGACAGATAAGGATGCCTTACCTGCTGCCCCTGCTTGCCCAGCAGTCAGTGCCATGGGTGCCCTCATCAGTTACTTGGGTGTTGTGGGGTGACTTGGTGCCCTTCTTGTGTTACTCTGGTGGCAGCTTGTCCTGGTTTCAGCTGAGTTAGAGTTACTTTTCTTCCTAGTAGCTGGCATAGTGCTGTGTTTTGGATTCAGTATGAGAAGAATGCTGATAACACACTGATGTTTTAGTTGTTGCTAAGTAGTGCTTAGACTAGTCAAGGACTTTCTTTTTCAGCTTCCCATGCTCTGCCAGGTGCACAAGAAGTTGGGAGGGNGTTAAGCCTGAGTTAGTTGTTCTTCTATGTCTATCTGCCAGCTGATCTGAGGACAAATGGTTATTAACAAAGCATCTCCCCAGCAGAACCTGTCCAGCTGGGGCTGAGAATCTGACAAAGGAGGTGAATGAAAGAGAAATAAATAAATGGGAGGAGGACAACAAGGAGAAGAGCTCTCAGGCTAAAGGTTGCCAACTAGGGTACACCTCTGAAAATACAACAAGAAATGTGCTGCCTGAGTTGGTGGTTTTGTTGGTTGCAGGATGACAAATTACCTTAGCTCCTTGCAGGGAATTTGCACAGTTCCCACCTACACCATATTCTACTCCCCCCCACTGCCTCCCCAGGATATCCACTTGCTTTCTACTAATTTCTGCTGCTGGCCTGGAACTGGCTGAAACATCTTCCTCGGAATCTGGGAAACCGTCTATAAAATGTCCCTTGCTCCCTTGCACTCTGTCTCAAATGAAAGCGTCTTTGACTTCTTTTGCTTGCTTGCATAAAACCTTTTAATTAAAGCACTGAGACACAGCTCATCTGCGTCTGTGTCCATGAGTCCAGCCTGGGCCAGCTGGCTTACTGGACCCGCACGGCTAAGTGGTGCCAGACCTTGCAGCTGGTGCCACATGAGGGAACAGGCACCCTTTGAATGCAGCTAACCATCCTGACCCAAGGGTAGAGGAGGAGAGTTCTTGCCCAGAACCTTGGGTGGGACCTTCCTCCTGCCTCCAGGACAGATAAGGATGCCTTACCTGCTGCCCCTGCTTGCCCAGCAGTCAGTGCCATGGGTGCCCTCATCAGTTACTTGGGTGTTGTGGGGTGACTTGGTGCCCTTCTTGTGTTACTCTGGTGGCAGCTTGTCCTGGTTTCAGCTGAGTTAGAGTTACTT
>VYZW01010127.1:4024-18502 GCA_013401315.1 Balaeniceps rex
TAACTGAATGCTTGGATAGCGCCACGAAAGATTTGAGAGACCTACCTTGAGGTTACTTTCACATTTCAGGATAAGCATTCAAATATGACCGTGGACTTTTGTTAAAGATGTTACAATTAAGCAGGGTAAGATGGTGTCTACTCCAGAGATCTTACAGCGTAAACATGCTTTATGTCAGGGAAAAAAATTGTCATGAGTATTTGACCTGTGAAGGACATTCACACAGTATGGCAGCACCTACAAGCATTTCCCTGTTGAGTTAGGATCCTCACTTTTGTCCTCTGAGTTGCATTAATTTTGGCTGTGAGAGAAGGTAGAGTGAATACCCTGCTATGTGTCAGGTCTGATTCACAGAGTAAGCAAGAGGATATGAAGAGGGCACAACAAAAGCCCACAAAGCTCCATAATCCCAGTCATTCCCCAAATATTTATTTATGTAAACAGACTTGGAAGCATGCCCTGAAGATCAAAAAGTAGTGTAGTGAAATTACTTCTCTTAAAATGAGGCCGGGAGGTTCAATGCTATTTGATGGATTGCAGGAAAAGAGCTTACTGTTTCAGATATTAGTTAAATTAAAACAAAAGATAGCATTAATCTGACATCTACATGGTCCAAAACATGGGACATGTCCCTCATACCAGTATTTCCATCAGCCCGTAGAGAAAGCAACAAGCTCTCTTTGTGATGAGGAAAGGCGATGTTGTAGGTTTATATTCTCCCTTTCCTTCAGCCCTGCTTTTGAAAGACAGTCAATCTTGACGTTATGACCTAGGAAAATGGACCCTTATTAACGATCTAGACCAGAAAAAAATCTCAACCACCTTTAGCAACCCATAGGTTTTAAAACTTATTACCCTTAACTTTTCCACAAGTGACCAAACCCCACCCTTCTCTTTACAGTCATATTTAGAAGCAGATTAGAATGCATATTTACAACACTGATCTTCAGTTTCTAAACTCTGGTTCAGTCTGGATTTTTGTAGTAACCCCAACATATATAGCAAATCAACTACCAGAATTAGTTTTGGCTTCTTCTCTGACTTTCTGGTAAAGACGAAAGGAGCCTAAATCATGATTCTGAAGGGTTTTGCCCGCTCCATGTTACAGNGAGATTCCTGCAGCTCAGTTTTCACTGCACTACACATTTAGTATTGGGGCAGCTTTTTACAAAATGTTATCTGCAGTTGAGAGTATTATTTGCAGCCTCGTTGTAATGCAGGTTTTTTGTTATTTTTGCACTGCTTCATTTCTACATATTTAGTCTCTCGCAGAGCCAGACTGCTCAGAAATTACTCTTTTCTGTTGCTCTCTGCGAGTGTTGAACAACTCCAGCTACCCATCACCATTTACAGCCTCTCCCCTACAGAGGGCACCTTTGCCTTATCGGAATTGCTTCTGCAAAAGAGATAATCGGTGGTTATCAGAGAAATAACTGAGCCTTAAAGCGAGATCAGACTTCTCAGAGACACAAGGACCTTGTTTGCCTAGTCTTTTTAATTAACCAAGTTTTGTACTATAATTCAGCAGCAAGCAATAGCAAAGTTACAATCTGTATTATTATAGTCTCCACCAAGAAGTGAGGAGATGAACTGGAGATTGCTAGGATTCTCATCAGAGGCCAACGAGTACTGAGATTAATTAAAGAGCATAAGTTTGGGTTTGGGGTTTTTTTTCCCTTCAATAATTAAGGGTATTGTCATTAAAAAATGTTTCTGAGATGCACACTAAAAACATTATCCGTGGGAAAACAAGCCATAGAAAGATAGTCAACCATTTCCCAAATAAATCTTTCTAGCTGACCTCCAACCAGTAATTGCTCTCTGAAAGCCGTTCAAGTGGAAGAAAGGAAGATGTTATTCTCTTTGGTAGGGTTAGACTATCAAAACTGACCCTAAAATTCTTATTTGGGAAAAATATCAATTGACTGCAAGACTGAGCCAAAAAGTAATTTTCTTCCTGATTTTTTGGTGTGCTATTATTTATGAAGTGTCAAGTATATCATTCATAGTATCTGCTGGTTCTGAATAAAACTAGCAATACTTTTCTGTTCAATATTGTTTTTCAGCTCAATCTGTAACACAGTTTTCCTTTACAGGCCGTTTCACTAATGTGTTAAGACAGATGCAAACGTCATTGATTTGTAAATGACAAAGTGAAAATTCTAACGAATAATCTTTCCTCTGTCATTTTATATCTGTCTGACTATTCAAAACAAGCTACAGCTGTAAAAAGAAGTGCCAGACATTGCATTTATGCGATTCCCAAACAGGTCAGTACTATGTTACTTCATATTAACTGGGGGAAAACACACAAATAAATGCATCGGTCCCTTTGCATAATGCTTTTTTTATGGTGTTCCTATCAATAAAAGTTACAAATAGCCTTATAAATTCAACAGCAGTCAACCTGTTGCAAGAAGACTCTAACTTCCCCAGGCTGTTTTCTGGGACTGATATTGACTGTAAAGAATCTAACACAAAACGCAGCAGGGAATGTGCCCTGCCTTCCCTAACATTTTTCTAGAAGTCTCTTATAGAAAATGCATTCATGTTTACATTTTCAGCTTCAAATACCCAGCACAAAAGCACAAGAGCACAAAAACCTGAATCTCTAGTCCAGGCTGCTAAATTAATTAAGCAGGCCCTGCGTTAGTGAGTAATACTTTAATGCCATTGGAAAATTCTTTTAGAGAGTATTTCAGCAAGCTCCTTCTGTGTTATAATTTTACTTCCTTTTTCTTTTCTAATTATAGGCCAAGGATGAATTCCTCACTAATTAAGGAAACTTTTTTTCAAAGATTTCATTTCTAGAAGTCAGTAGGAATGTTGCCCATGTAACGACCGCAAGATCAAGAGCTTGTACCTATAAAAGTGTCCAATGTGAATATATGTTTCAAGACAGTTACTGTAATATAAAACAGTTGAAGCTACATTTGCACTAGTAAGTTAAACTGTGCCAGGAATGTTCCTGGGTACTGGAACATGATGGTCTATACTGTAAAACTGTTTGAATGGCCCCTGGCACACTTTAAGCATCTTACAAAACAATTCCTGGGAGCAATTTGAGGGAGAGGGAGGCTGCATATCCCAGAGACCCTTCCCAGCTGGCAGGCTGCTGCCACTACCCTCTTTTGGACAGAAGAGTTTACAAATCCACATACGTGCTAGTTGGCTTTACTGCATAGGAACGTTCCCAGGCAAGTTTAATTTGCTAGCATAAACGTAGCCTCCAAATCTGTATTTACTGCAGCCATTATATGCCACTGTATTTAAAAGTATTCAGCTATTGGCCCTTACTTGTAAATTGTGTGCTGAGTTCTAAGTTTATATCAGTAGGAAACAAAACACTCAAGAAAACATTTTCTCGACTATATATACTGTTGTATGCATTATTTTCCTTGTAATTGTTTCAGCTTGATAGTGAAAAATAAAACTTAAAGCTGTTAAGAAAATGTTTGTTTTGAATATAGCTTTATGGCTGTAGATAGAACAGTTTAAAACAGAAAGTAAAAGCCACAGAATAACATTTTAGAAGTATCTAAGCTACTTAGGAGCCCCCCTTTCAAAACAGGACAAATCTACCAGTGGAGAACAGGTGGTCTTCATTATCAGCATGGGGCACCCCATGATATTGATAGGCAAGAGGCTGTTCAGCAACAGTGTGGCTGAATTCAGCCCTTTTAAAAATCTGCCTTTTCTCAGAGAGGTGACACAAACATTTACCTGAGAAGTATAAGAGTCTACCTGGAGGTCTTTCTCCTGGTAGTAGTGTATCGGTCAACGGGCCTAAATTTTCCAAAGAAGAACCAGAGAAACCTTCACCATTGCAGACCTCATATTTGATTGCTTGTGCTCACATGAAGGAAACATTGCTCAGTTCTCTTGTCCTGTGGGAACGATAGAAGCTGGATGTGTGAAAACAGGTTTCCCACCCTGGAAGTGACCTGCCTAACTGATTATTACCTGTACCACAGAATGCAAATAAGGACGCAGAAGCTAATAGCCTCATTTCAGCTTTACCTTGCTTGAAGCCCCACTTGTGTGAATGTAGTGGACCGAAGCAAAGACTGTTTGCATTTAGGCATGGACTCTCTCTTCAAAAAAACCCAGCAACACTGAGATTTGGGCTTCCATCTATATGTCCAGCAAAGGAAACCTACACACTTGGTGAATTGTGTCTACATGAGCTTATGTACTAAGGGATTTAAGCACCTATTAAATCATGCGACAATTGGTAGCATGAGTATGGCACCTGAATTTTTTTGTGGATCTTAGTTGCCCTATCCCTCCTCACGTATGAAAACAGAATAATCCTCAGCTGCCTGAGAGTGATCGTCAGGTTGAAGGGTGTAATTAAGCAAAAGCAAGACAATTAGAACTCTTTCTAACCAGCTAGATTAAAGCAACTTAGATGGTGGTAGTTCATTTTTCTTGCTTTGAAACTTATATTTTAAGCTCATACTCACGTGTTTATGAGAACAAGCTTTAATAAAACCAATGTGCTAGTATATACTTTTGACTCAAAAATATTTTGTATGGATAAAATTTTATTACTGTAACTCACCTCCTTGTATACTTTTACAATTTTCTTAAATTCATTTCTTATTTGAATGTAGTCACTGATTTTCCCCTAAAATCCCCTTTGCTTTTCAAAATATAAGGATCAAATGTGGTTTTCTTTTTTATTATTCTTTTAGGTACTTTTGTGACTCAGCTTCTTGCATTTCAGTGTTAAGTACCTACTTATAGATCTACAGTTGTGCCTAAAGCTAAGAATGTATTGAGGAATTGCTGTCTTCATAAGTCTATTTTTATTGGATAAATATTCCAAGAATTTACTTTGTATAAGCACTCATATACATAAGCTTAAAGTCCAGTATTCATACTAATAAAATTCAATTGCATGTAAATCACTGAGCACTGAAGAGGAACAGACAACAGTGAAGTTATATTATTTATAAATTCAAAGAAATAGTCATAATAAAAGTCTTTTGCCATTATCCATAAAAATCAACAGTGTATATTTTAAAGGAACTTATCTTGGCCATACTATCCCTATTATACCTACCATAAAGATACAGGAACTTTTTTTCCTGTTTTATATCTATGCCAAGTATTATCTTGTTTTAAAGTAAGTGTCTTTTTTTTGGAAATGTGAAAATAGAGAAAATCAGGACCTCCTGCAAATTATTTTCAACTACTTTGGTATTCAGTGCCTTCCATATTTATGGTTTGGTGTGACAAAATTTTGGCATCAAGAACTATTTGAGCATATATTTAGGTGCTTATTATTAATGAAGAAATGCATAGCAACAATAAAGGAAAAGGAAAAGATGTGACTGTCAAATAGAGGTAGAGAAGAGACACACATTAATCCTGGCCCACCTTTCATCATCCACCAGAATATTTTAGACATTGAGCCCAAGGTATTTGAGAACATATTTGGAGTTTTCCTTCTTGGCTAGACAAGGTCTTAGTATCTCAAGAAGTTTGTACAATGTGAACCAATGGTTTACTGAAAGCTTTTAGAGACAGAGTTAGAAGATGACAGGATTAGTCCATTGCCACCTACTTGTGACCCAGGGTGTGTGATATAATTCAAATCTGCCTCTTACAGCTTTCGGAATCCTGCATGGGAAATCATATTATGGTGGACACCACTGTAAGTGCTTATATCTGACTGGGAACATTATCCAGTATCCCAATGCACAACAAACAATAAGCAAATACTTGAGGCATTCAGTGCCACTGTGAAAGCCTATCTTGAGCTTATCTACTTGGTATCTTCTATCCAGACAAGAGGGCTGTGTGTCACCTTCCTTGCAAAGTGCGTCCTCATCTCCAAAGCAAGGAGAACAGTTTCCAAGAAAATCTAAATGCTGCCCATTAACAAACTCTGAACATGAAGTGTATTAAAAAAACCCCTAACAAACAAACAAACAAACAAAAACACCTGAGGAAGGAAAGAAGGGGCCTAACAGAAATATTCTGCAGAGCTTCTGTAGCGGTGCATGTCAAGTGGGTATCCAAAACGCAGAAATATATCTAGCGTTGTTCATGTTTCCCATAAGGTCTTTACAGCTGGGCAGCCCCTCCAATTCCTTTTCCAATGACAGTGTCAAGATGCTGCCTACAAAACACTTGCTCCATTCACACACCTCCTCAAAGAGTGGGGGGGTTAGTGAGATGGGAAGAAGCAGGGAAAAGACAGCTTCTCCATTTCTGCTTTTTCTAAGCTTCCACTTAGAAAATGAAGAAGCAAACCCCCACTGAATCAAAGATGAGCTTAAACCTTATTTTGTCGCTATCACATTCCCCAGTTCTGCCCGCGTTTCCCTCCCCACGAAGGACGATTCCCCCGGGGCCGGCCTGCGGGGTGCGGAGGGGAGCGGAGAGGAGCGAGGGGAGTGGAGGGGAGCGCTGGCCGCGCAGCCCGGCTCCCCCCCACCCCACGCACGGGCACTAGTGGGCGCTGCCAACTTCTATGAAGTTTCTCTAAGCAACGATATTCCACATTGCATCCAACCGGTCACTGGGGGAGGGCGGGGGGGGGGGGACAAAAAAACTATTTNGGGGGGGGGGACACAAAAACTATTGCTTCAGTATAAAAGACTCCGTCTGTGCGTGCAGTCTACAGGCAGTTGTCATTTATGTTTCTTTGCGTTACTGGGGCTGAGCTGGGTGAAGTCACTGGACAAACAAGCACCAGGCAAGCAGCCAAATTACTGTTTTTCCTTTTTTTTTTTTTTTTAAAGCAGGACCTGGCAAAGCAGCACCCCGCACTACAACTCAGGGCTCAGAAATAAGGTGCCGCTCCGGTTATAGTGCACAAAACATCCGTGAAGTCCCCAAGAAGCACAGCTGAAAACTGTGGAAAGAGCTGTACATGCTACGTTAAATTTGAGCTGCTTCTGGCGTGGTTGGCAACATAACTTTGTGTTTGTCTAGGCTGGGGGGGGTCACACTTTTAAAAAAATCTGCTCCACTGACATGTTTCTCTCCTGTTATTTAACAAAGACGGGATCTCTCTGGTACTATTACAGGAGACATGCAGAAAAACCTCGGCACATTACCCGAGCCTACTTAGCAACTTTCAGACTTTGTTCCTCTGCTTTGCTATCTAAATACAGTAGACGGAAATGGGAGATAACGCTCCCATACAAATGAAGATAACACTTGCTCGCCCACTCTTCGCTTAGGGTAGTGGAAGACGCACTGGTTTCCCCTAAAGCAGATTTCCCCCCCGCCCAGGTAGCCTCCTGCATGTAAAGCGCCAGTGCATTGTCCTCTGACAGCTGATGCTTATCGTGCCGGTGGGGGTATTGTGTTTCAGCTCGTGGCACTGGAAAACCTTGTAACTTTCTTTTGAAGTTAAATGGCTTCGTTTTGTTTCCATGTATGAATAACTCCCCGAAGAATTATAGTGACCCAAAAGTCGACCCATTTTAGGACGCCCGTCCAACCAACCTGTTCCTCTCCCGGTCGGAGGTTGGCACAAGAAGGTCCTCTCGGAGCAGCAGGCAGGCGAGTAGGAGGAAAGGGGGAGGGAGGCTCCTCACCCAGTCCAAGTTGCACCGTAATTAAATTTTATTTTATCCTACCGAGGCATGCAAAATATTGAGCAAAATAGAAGTTTAAGTAATTTGTTTGTATTCTTATCTGTAGGAGTTGGAAATTAACAGCCCCGCTAGTTTACTGTTAAGCCTGGAGAGCGAGAGATTGCTTTGCAAACATTACAGTTATTATGTCTGCAGTTGGTACTCTTCGTATAAATTATTGATCAGCCATCTTATTTTTCTTTCTGCTTAATGGATATTATAGCATAGCCGTTTACACGCTATAGTTAAGGTTGTGTCAGCACTTCCATTTATAACATCCCCCTCTTACCTAGAGTTTATAACTCGCTATAAAATTCCGCTCTGGGCTGAAACTTTTCAAGCAAGGGTTCAGACTTTTAAAGGTGTCGTGTGTGTCGTCCCCCCCCATCAAAGAACAATTAAAAATGTCTGTTTTTTTGAAATATGGGAATAATAAAGGTAACCCCCCCCACCTCAATGTTTTTCATTCACTTAAGTGACTTGAAAAGGAAAAGGCTGCGTCTCGCGGGCTGTCAGCTCATATATAAAAAAGAACCCAGTGTGCTTTTTTTTTAATTATTATTATTATTAAGGGAAACAATTAGTGCTCGAGCGGCTGCCGAGCCGCCGCCGCCGCCCTCCGCCCCGCCGGGCGCGGGGTCCCGATCCGCCGGCTGCCGCCCCTCTCACCGCCCCGCGGGCGGCGGCACCGAGCCCCGCGGCCGGGGCTTGGCGAGCCCGGCGGGGGCGGAGGGAGGGAGAGAAGGAGAGAGGGAGGGAGGGAAGGATGGACGGGGGATGCCGCGGTCCCCCGCGGCTCCCGGGCGCGGGGCAGGAAAAGCGGTCCCCCGGCAGAGATCGGGGCGCGTATCGGGAAAACCAGGAACATTTAAATATCGGGCCGGCTCTCCAGCGTCTGTATTTCGATTAGCCTGGGTTCGGAGCGAGGGTTGGAGTAGCTGAGTGAACTAGTTCTGTAAGGACGGGGCGGGCGGGGGTGAGCACGGGAAAGGGCATCTCAGATTAGATCACCGCTTTAACATAATTTAATGGCAGGGGCTTTGGTACTTCATAATTATTGCTCTGAGCGACTTTTCCTACCTGTTGGTAGGTGAATTAACACGTTGGACTGAGGACCTGTAATGAGAGCCCAAGTATAACTCAAACATCACAGAGTGCTCCCCGTCTATTCCAGTCCTCATTTAATTCACGCAGGGAAGTTGGTTATCATTTCCTTCTCGTACCGCAGCTTTCTCCCTGGGCTACCAGTTGTCAGGTGAATGTCAGCAGGCAGTGCCCAGTCACCTGCTCCATCCATCCCGAGCCAGCCCGAGGAGGGAACCCGACCCACTTCACCATTTGGCTCTGGTAGCTGCAACGGGACCGAGAGGCTCAAATCAGCATAAGGATTATTCTAGTTACTGACTTCGAAATATATTTTCTGAAGTCAGAACAGCGACTTAAGGGAAAAAAAAACCCCATCGTAAATAAGCGAGTAGCTTAATTGGCGTTTGGTATTTGCAATTTGCATATATGCGCTTGTGCGTGGCTGTGGGTGGGGGTGTGTACGTGTGTTTGTGTGTGTGTCGGAGGCAGGGGAGGAGGGAGGGAAGGGATCAGAAGGTTCCCAAGCCGTCGGTTATTGCATCTCTCAGTGCAGCGCATCCTTGGTCAGAGCATCAGTTAGCATCACCGGAGGTAGCACTCATTTCTCGTGGGGATGAAGGGGAAGAACTGAAGGATACTCTCTGGGGCTAAATCCTGCCCTTTTACCCAGGCGATGAATACCCTCGGAGCCATTGAGACGACTCACGGGAGCAAAGCCGGCAAAAGATGCTCTGGCGCTAAAGCGCCTGGGTTAGGCAGGGCGTGTGCGAGCTGCCAAGCCGGGAACAATTCCTCTCCCAACCCTGTGCTGGGGACGGGCAGCCACTGCTTTCAACTCTCCAGCTAAGAGATGCACATTAAACAGTCAGCCCAGGTGATAATTTGCTCCCAGATTCTCATTTTAAAAGACTTTAGAAGTTATTTTTAATGGCTCCTGAAGTTTCTTCACTTCCATTCTTCCCCCCCTTTTTTTTTTTTTTGTTAAGCAGGCACTATACATAAATACAAATTGCAGTAAACAGAACGTGAAAGCAATCTTGCCATGTATTCTGGACTTTTTATGATATATGGTGGACTGTTCAGAAGTGTATGCTATTGTTAAAGCTGTTTGTGCCGGGTGTGCTAATGCACTGTTTGATTGAGTGAATTAGCAGTCATAACAATCTGGCAGTCTGGCCATAGAAGTGTGCTCAAATTGATTTGTGTTATGGCTGGACTGGAAAATCTAGTGTTAGTTGTTTTTTGCCCTGGGGCATTGTTTGTACCAAACTCCACTTTTCATTTAATTTTCCAATAGATTTTTGAAAGACCAAAAGGTTTGTGATCAACGTTTGCTGCACTTTATTATTATTCAGTTATTAAAAATATCCTATGAGTAATTTCAGGTTCCCCAAAACCTTGCTTTCAATTAGAGTAAACATAATTAGCGTGACGTCGTGCTTGGAATGGTAAATCTCCCTTTGTATCTATTAAGCATGTTATCTACTTGTCCTGTCACTGAAAGGAATCCAGTTTGTATTTGTATTGGACAAGGTCTGTGCTAATTTGACTATAATGCAACAATTAGAAAAACAGCACTGCAGTATCCAGTTTCTTATTACTGGTACAACACTTCACATCAATCTCAACTGTATTCATCCTGTTTTCAATGTTTAGTAAATATCCTGGTGGAAGGGCAAAAAACCTGATCCAATTCACAGACTTACATTTCTATGAGTCTATTTTCCTGAGCGATGCAGGGGGGGTTTGGTATGAGGTCCTTCCCTCTTTCTCAGTCTTCCCTCTAAATAACAGATAGCTCCTGAAAGGAGGATTGCTGCTCAAGACCCTGGAGATTAAAAGCAAAACAGAACTTACCTTCTTTTTGCCAGTACTTGCTCCTTTCTTAGAATCTTCTGCTCAGCAGTCGTTTGCCAGAAGTATAATGCAGCATGATTAAACCTAAAACATTACTCTATTGATCACACAGAAAGCTTTGTGAAATCATTTAGTTTCTTCTCTTCAGAAACCGGTGAACAAAATAGGTCGCTAGACAAGGATGAGACAAAACACAAGACAGAAAGGAGACAAAACACAAGACAGAAAGGTATTTCTCAGGAAAATAAATTCAAAAGAAATGCAGAAAAAATATTGTGCGTGAACTTAACATGGTAATACACTAGTCATCCTTACCAGGTGCCTATCTTCTGAATGCTTCCCCTCCCCCCCGGTCCATTCCTTCACACACATTCAGAAGATAAGTATTTTTCTTTTTTTTTTTCCTGAATGAATTTAAATATTTAATTATCAATAATAACTGAAGAAGGGGGATGGAGCTGATGTACTATCCTATCTCCTGTCAGTCAGGTATTCAGATTTCCTTAAAATGCAACTGCTACAATACATTTTCTAATTGCATTTTACCCTTTACAGCTGCCCTCAAAATTGTAATTTAATAAAATAGTGAACTCTGTATCAGTCTTTTTTTAGAGCAATAAATTACAATCACTGCCAATACATCTTACTGATTTAACATACATTTTAATATACCAAAATGGTCAAGAGGA
Organism: Balaeniceps rex; assembly: GCA_013401315.1. Lineage (NCBI taxonomy): Eukaryota > Metazoa > Chordata > Aves > Pelecaniformes > Balaenicipitidae > Balaeniceps > Balaeniceps rex. The sequence continues at coordinate 15,255 of VYZW01010127.1, forward strand.
AAAAGAGAGAAACAGAGAAACCAGAGAATACCTGCCCTGAACAGTTACATGAGCAGAACAGAAACCCTGCTTCAAACAATATTCCAGGAAAGAAATTAAAGACTTCTTAATTAGTGCAGCAATTAAGCTTTCTTGGTCGCATTTTAATCAGCCTAGGCCCTATCAAAGGACAAACAGAACGATTTGCAGGTCTTTGAATTTTAAACAGTCTTATTGATTTCAGCACCATAAGTCTTCACTTGACACAGGGAGAATTTTCAAATATCAGTTACAGTAATTTGAGTTTTGCTGATACCAACTCAGGGAGAAAAAAAGAAAACACCCAACACTATCACTACATGAAAGGGTCAGCAAGTAAGAGAAATGCAATCTAAAAAAGTTTACAAAAAGCAACCACAGGATTTGTTGGTGTGTTTGTGCAAGTGTGCAAGTATATGTGTAAATTAAAATAAATCCAGTTGCTTGCCATAATCATTAGAAACACTTACCAAGCCAGAAGCTTTGAGGAGTCTTGAACCCTTTCATAAATCTCTTTCTTTCTAGGTTTTTAATCCCATTGTTGCATTGAAATGATCAAGGTTAACCCAAACCTGCGGTAGTAAGCCCTTTCAAACTATGTTTTCTTTATATGGTTTTGAACCATGAGGATTATATATCCGTGAGGGCACACAGCAAGAAGAAAAGCATTAGGGCTGGTGTGCATCATGTTGTAGGGAAAGTAGAGAACAAATGAAACAATAGGTTTCCTAATTCTGAGTTCACTCATATCTCAAAGTAGCAATATCACGCATGTCTGGCTCTGTCCTGATCTTCTCAAGGATCTGTTCTGTCTTCGCAAGGTGTAAGAGAAGTTGAGATGAAAAAGGAGAGTTGAGGCAAAGAAAATATGCACAGAGATGGTTTTCTACAACTGAAAAAGAGAAAGATGCAGTGTATTTACTTTTTTCAATGTATTCCAAGTTTTATGCAACACTAGATCCCACCACTGGAATTGAAGTTGTACAAGCTCCTCCAGATACATGTTCTGAAAAACACTTGAAAACGGCTTGAAGAAGTGTTCTGCATAATAATGGGTACACAAGGGTTCAAAACAAAATGCTACTTTGTATTTTCTTGGTTTTATTTGCCAATTTTAAAGATTTTAGTGCAAGATAGCTAAAATCTCACTAGCAAAAGACATCTTTCACTAGCAAAAGAGCATTAGAACACAAATTCCCTCAGAGTAAACTTGAAGTACAATAAGCAAGTAGATAATGTGAGAATAGTTTATAACTGCTAATGTGGAATTTCCCCTGCACTGAATTACTACAGTTGAGATTATCCACTCCGTGGATGTGTCATCCCATGAGTCATCTCTCACATAATAGTATACATTTAAAAAAAAGTGCAGCTATGGGCACATACACCCATTACAATTAATTAAATACATGGTGTCTATTTTTAAAACTGGAAGAATTACGTACACAGCAAACCCTGTTTTTGCAGACATCCCCCCAACCCGTACTAATGGCCATTTCTTTACCCCTCTAAAAAAGCCAAGTGCCCTCAAGACAAGCAGGACAAAGCGCTCGCCTTTCCCGACTGACCCTAGCACCCCACGCACGCGAGCTGCCAAACACGCGTTAAAACTCCACCCTCAACTTCGGCGGCGGGCAGGTACCACGCCACGCACGGGGCCCGGCCACGCCACTGCGCATGCGTGGGCCAGCGCAGCAGCTGACTTTCCGCTCTACCTGGCGCGGGTGGAGGGAGCGGGACGTCGCTGCGCGACTTCTGCGCGGCTTCTGCGCGGCGCCGCCACCTGTTGCGCGGCGGTACCTGCGCCAGGCGGGGCGTGCCGCCCGTCCTCCCCTCTCCTAAGTTACTTCGGTGCCGCTGCAGCCCGGCCCCCTCGATGCGGTTTCTCGACGGCGTGAGCCGCAGCGCCCCGTCCCCTTCGATCCGCGGCCGCCGGCAGATGCTGCCGCCTGGGGGCTGCCCTTGCGCGCCCCGCGCAGCCACCCCCGCCCGCGCAACAAAGGGGCCTTGGCGCTGCTCGCCGGACCCTCAGCAGCAACTCCCAGCCCGCCGGGAGGAGCGTTCGTGGTCCCGGGAGAACAACAACAGCAGCAAGACCAACAGACACCCCCCCCCCCCGNCCGGCAAGGTGCGCGGCCAGCCCCCGCCCCGCGCCCCGGCTCCCCCGCTCCCGCCCGGCTTCGGGGGAACGCTGGAGACGCTCGTGTTTCTCCACAAACTGTGTTGACAAGCGACTGCTGAAAAGGGCTGGGAAAATTACATCTCGTCTCTGGTGGGGTGAAATATGAAACATGTAATCTAACGGTTCCTGAAGAGGAGGGGGGGAGGAAGAGGGACTTCTCTCCCTCTCTCTCTGTTTCCCTGCTCCGGGTTCCTGGTTGGATAATTTGGGTTAATACTAGTGAGTGAGCCTTTTGCTGCTTCAAAGGGTATTTCAAGTTGCCGGAGCTCCTCCCCTCCGCACCGTGTGACAACAACAACTCGTCCAGCGAGCGAGCGAGCGGCGGCGGCGGCAGCCAGCACTTCCCAGCTCATTTTCTCTCTGTCATTCCCCTCTCAATCTTTGATCAATGTACTTGCCAGAGAGAACCGAAGTCCTTCAAACCTCCTCCTTTTCACCTTCGTCTTTAACGTGGTGCTAGAGCAAGGACCACAAAAAGAAACTGCCCTCCCCCTCCCCTCGGCCCCAGCCCCGCCGCCCGGAGCGGACTTCTCCTCCTCCTCCTCCTCCTCCGTCCCCACTTGCGGGACACTTTGTGCATTTCTCTCTCTCACTCTGCCCCCTGCTCTCTCGCTCGCCGCAGCACCTGATCCGGGGTTATCCCCCCCTTCTTCTCCCCCCTCCTCCCTTCTCTCCTTTCCTCCTCTTTTTTTTTTTTTTTTTTTTTTTTTTTTTTTTTCTCTCTCTCAGTAACTAACGAAATATTTGCAGTGTGGTAGTATGAGGAGGCACGAGCTGTGTTCCAAACACAAAGCAAAGTGTAGTTCCTGCCCTGACTTGTAGGTGTTTTTCTGATGAAATCCTTTGCTAATGATAAGACTTCTGCATTCACTTCATTATTTTTGTTCTTCTGATCCNCCCCCCCTCTCCGCCCACCTCCCCTCCGTCGCCGACCATCCCCCCCCCGCCGGCCGCTTCGGGGACAAACCTATTCCGGCCGGAGCCCATCGCAGCGGCGGCAGCGGCGGCAGCGGCGGCGGCGGCGGCCACAGTCACCTCCACCACCAGC
>VYZW01010128.1:1960-22523 GCA_013401315.1 Balaeniceps rex
GAAAGTCCCATTTCTTTCTGTTGACTGTGTAAGGACTTAAGTGGAATCCAAAGACTCAGGTTAGATTCCCATCTTTGTTCACATTGCATGGTGAGAGTTGACCATTAGGAATAGGATTCACAGAAATCAGCAGGCTGAGCAGGGTATTACCTAAGAGTAGGGTGAGAGCTATTACTTATTGTCAGCCATGAACTCTCCTTGGAAAAGGCACTTAGCTGTGTCAGTCATTTCTCACAAAATACACTTGCAAGATCCAAATTAAAGTCTTCTTACTTTTGGAGAAGGGATTTAAAGACAGATCTCCTAAGCTGCTTCATTATTGCACTCTATTTTAAGGTACTGTTCTCATAATCTTACCCAAAGTCATTCCCCTCTATAAATTGTAGTCACTGGGTCAGAGAGATATGAGAATGGCTCAACACAGGTTTGTGCTCTGATGCGTATTTAATTATTTTACAAAATAGCAGGGACCTGAATAAAAAAGACTATACAGAACACACTCTGGATGTCTGGATGCAGCGCAAGCATGTTCTGAGAATTGCCAGTCCCTGTAGATAAATACATGGAGACAAATACAAAAGATATTTAAAAAGTACAAATATAAAAAACAAGCTGTAAGTATAAATGTGATAATATACATGTAGTCACCAGAAATATAGATAACTAGGGATTTAGGCATACACAGGTTAAGCAGCAGCTATGAGGGAAGGGGTTGTGAGCTCTTTCTGGTTGCTTGTGTTAAGCACTTAAAGAATTTAACATTTAGGTACAAATGCTAAAATTACTCAGGTCCTAGATTGTTTGAAATAGGAGCAACTAATCATAAGTTCCTCTCTCTTAGCAGAAGTCAGGAAGCCATTTAGGACACCTTAATCATAAAAACTGTGGTGAATGTTCACCTTGGAAGGTGAAACATAGAAATCTGTGATTGCTCTTAAAAAATAAATTAAAAATGAAGAAGAAAAAGGAGAGTCTTGAAGACCACTCTACTCTGTAATCTGGGCATTTTTCTGAATGCTGTTAGAAGCATCTCTGTCTACTCTGGATTCTCAGTCAAAAGCCTTTCCTTCAAGTACACCTGTAATTCCTTTCTCAAAGCCAGAGGTTGGTATATGAGAACCAGCTTGTAAAATATTTGATCTTGAAATCCAGTACCCTGCTAACATTAGGGATGAAACTCTGGCTGCCCCAGTAAATGAATAATAGTGCACTGAATAATTTTAGGTTTTTGATGAAGATATTATATTGTAATTTAGACTTGGTAATCATGAAAGTAAATCATTGAGCTAGGAATTGGTTTTGCCACAGACTGTAGATATGAGAAAATGTGCAGACTGTGAAAGAAAGACTATGTCTACCTTGTAGCCCTGTTCAAAGGGTATGGATAAACTGCCTGAGCTATAGCACAGATGACATCCCACTATCACAGAGGTAGATAAGATTAGTTTATCTGAAAAGACGGGGAGTGACAGCTCCATATAAACTGGTTTGTCTTTACTCTTATGCAGCTATCACCATTATAGGTCATTGATAAAAAGGAGTAAGAAGTTACCTTCCTCTAGCATAGGTGATTAAAAAATCGCTATCCAGTCTACTATCATTGGTCTACTGCAGCATTGTTTTCCAGGTGAGATAATGATGTCCATAGTTATAGGTTATAGACACCATCAAAAATATTACAAGAGCATCACTTGCAAAATCAAGTAGTTATGGAGAAAAAAGGTAGTCAGAATTAATATTTTCCTGTTCAAATAGTTTTTAATGAGAATTGTAGAAGAGACATGACCATAGATCTAAACATATATCCATCATTTTCCCCAAAGAATTTTTAAATTTATTTGTTCTTTATTCTGAACATTATACAAATATGATTCCAGTTTTATTTTATATTATTCTCAAATAAAATGATAGCATGCCCTTTTTCAATAATTGTTGCAATGATTTCAAATAGTGCTTAACTAATTATATTGATCAAATTAAGTCTTGGATTTACTGCTATAGTTTCATATCAAAAGCTCATAATTTTTCCATAAAAATTCTCTACTTTATTAAAAGCTCCTAGATACAACTCAGGAAAAATAATGGTGGGATGTTAAATGGACAGCTTAAAAATGAATTTATTCCCAGGATCTAGACGATATGCTGGATTTAATGAGGAAATGAAAATAAGGATGATTTATTTAATCAGACCTTCGTTAGATGAAGACAGTTAAGTGTCTTCACAAACAAAAATCGTGTCAACAGTTCCACCCATTGAGACCTAGATGCCCTGGAAAACTAGCATAATATGGAATTGACATCACAGGAAAGGACACATAGATTGTCCTGTAGTTGATCAGTGATAGTCATGAAAACTACATGGTTCTAAGAAATATTTTAAACAAAACCAAAAACTGACAGAGGACACTTAAGGAATAAGTTACACAGAAGATTTTTGTCTGGTGTTACAGATATGATTGTTTCATATTCTGAAATTTAGGCAAAATCCTAATCCTATGAAACTTTGGAGAAGGTCAAGATTTTAAGCATTGAGCTTATGACTATGTGGTACAATATTACACAAAAGTAATATGAGGAGTCATAGACCACTCTTGACTTACCAGGAGAAAGGGTTCCAAGAATGGTAATGCAGTATGTATTCCATTACCTCTAACCCCTAATTTATGGTCATTGGCTTGATCCTGAGTGGTCCTAAAAGTACACAACTGTTAAACTCATGGGGAAAAAGAAGACAATTCAAACTCAAGTTCCCAAGTAAGGCTGTGTGTTTATCCTACTGGAAATTCCACTCGTTAAGATTATGTTCCAAATCAGACCCATCAAGCTGAAATGTAAGTTTCTTCCCATAACATTTTAAATTGCCAGATTAAAGGTGAATCACAGAAGGCTATAGGAGATTTAGCTGGGTGAAGCAACTGAGAATCAGAAGTTAAATAAAAATCAGGAATCACTGTGGTAATATATGCAGGTGCTAGGAGTACTAAGACAGAACTGCTATTTAAAAGAAAGAACAGCTAAAAAACTGGTTGATAACAAATCTAACCAAAATATTTCAGCTTGGATTAATTTACCTGAGCTGAAGTATTGCATTTATAAGTTCTGTAGGGGGAGAAAGGTCTTAGATAAAAATATAAAATTTTCTGATTGGAAGTGTGAGCTTTTATAGAAATTGCAATTCTAATTAACTATTTCCCAAAAGACGATTGTGAATGTTTGGTTTGAAGATATATTTGTGGTAACAAACGTAAACTCTTTAGTGCATGCACTATCTCTTGCCATACTTTTATGAAATACAATAGAGTTTGCAGTATTATAGCAATATTAGAAAAAGAAATTTATACAATAGGTGTAATACAACTGTTTGTACTGCACACTAGCAACTATCTTAAACATTACCGTAAACTTTAACAAGTATCATATGAAACACTAGAATAAATATACACATTCATTCCCAGGTTATTGCTGTTGACTCGCCACAGTACTACTCCTCTCAATTATTTTACTTTCTCTTGTTATTTCAGTTTTACTTCAGTTATTAATTTTTCTGAGATGAGACAACCACTCTATTTAAATACCATCTTGTAATATATATACCATCTTCAATTATCTAATTTTCAAAAGCACTGAGTATATCAACTTTGACTGAAGAACTTGGCTGAATTGTCTGTCCCATCTTTTATCTCGCTTCTGAAAGAGGATATCTGAAAGATGAAATTAGGTTGATTGCTCATGTAAAGCTAATATCTATATAGGATAAACTCAATTCATCATTTACAGCATAGACAGTGGCAGGTCTCCCATATGATAATATTGTCAATCTGCCTACACCTTATTCAGCCGGGAGTCTTTCCTTGGATAAGCAAATTGGTCTTTTTGTCCGCCATGGAAATTGTGTCCTAGACTTTTCTACTGAGAAGGCATACAGTACCGATAATTAGTAATAATCACTTCAGTTACAATTCAGTCTGGATTTATGTCTACTCAAAATTGCACAGAGATGCCTGTACCTGAAATAACCATCAGCAAAGACAAAAACTAATTGCTAGATCCTCAAAAGGGCTATAAAGAGGAGGATTAGTGTAGACAAAAGGAACAGATTTCTGTTGATATCTGTGATCTACTTCATGATCTTTTTTTATCCTGACTCTTGCTAATGATATTTTTGGTGGGAAACTATTTTCATTCTTCTAAACTTTGCCGTTCCAGTGTGATGCAAATCACTATCCCTATGGGAAGAAAGTTCACCTGAAAATCAGAAAAATCTCTAGTGGCAGAGGAAAGCAAATCATAATGGTTATGGAAGCAGTCACAGAAAGTTATGAGTGGGTTTTTACTATGCAGGAACTCATATCTTATACTAGCTCAGAAAGCATAAGCTTTCTGTTGAGAGGGTAACAAAATTTGTCAGGAAGCCCATGAAAACTTACAAATGGTAAGTGCTATAGAAACACCAAAACCAGCATGCTGACAGATAGGACTACGTCTGGGATGATGACATAAGAAATTTTGGAAAATATGGAAGAACATACCTGTGGAACTTCCACCATTTGGATTGTGTATACTACTGAAATACATGAAACCTAAAGAAGACAGGTGGAAGAGAAGAATAAGTCCTGTTATTAAGCCAATGGATAAGATTTCACCAAAGGTGAACAGAGTAAGCAAAACACAGTCCTCTAAACTCTTTTGTTGTGGTGTGCAGCATAGGAATATTGATTCTGAATTCAAATGAAACGATTGTGAAATTCGACACTAACTTAACACCAGTAATACTGGAGTGAAAGTGAAAGATTTATTTATATTTGTGTTACTTTGTCACAGTTTAATTATTAAGAATGAAATCCACATATAAATTGAAGTAATTAATGTTGTTAAAAAAAGGCTGGAATATTAAGTGTTCCGTTACCACAATCAATAATATGAAAATGAATAAACAGATTAAAAAGCACAAAGCCAGCCTACCATCAAAAACAGAAAAGAACAAGAAATCAAATAAAATCAATCACCTCATAGTCTTGATTTATGTGTTCTCACTGACCCTTTGTTATTGTATTTTGCCTGAATCTACAGGAACATAAGCAACTAACTGCCAGTAAATCCAGTGATACTCAGGGATGAAAAAAAGATTGTGTTTTTAGTCAATATGATTTGCCTGTTATATCTTACGGTCCCAGAAGAACAAAACTGACTGTAGTGGGTTGACCTTGGCTGGATGCCAGGTGCCCACCAAGCTGCTCAGCCACTCACCCTCCTCAACTGGACAGGGGGAGAAAAATACAGTGAAAGGCTCGTGAGTCAAGATAAGGACAGGAAGAGATCACTCAGCAACTACCATCATGGGAAAAACAGACTCAACCTGGGGAAATTAATTTAATTTATTACCAATCAAATCAGAGGAGGATAATGAGAAATAAAACCAAATCTTAAAACATCTTTCCCCTACCCCTCCCTTCTTGCCGCGTTTAGCTTCACTCCTGATTTTCTCTACCTCCTCCCCCTGAGTGGTGCAGGGGGATGGGGAATGGGGGTTGTGGTCAGTTTACCACGTTGTCTCTGCTGCTCCTTCCTCCTTGCTCTCTTTCCTTGCTCCAGCGCAGGGTCCCTCCCACAGGAGAGTCCTCCACGAACTTCTCCAGTGTGTGTCCTTCCCACAGGCTGCAGTTCTTCACAAACTGCTCCAGTGTGGGTCCTTTCCACTTGTCCTTTCCATGGGGTGCAGTCCTTCAGGAATGGACTGCTCCAGCTTGGGTCCCCCAAGGGGCCACAAGTCTTGACAGCAAACCTGCTCCAGCATGGGCTTCTCCATGGGGTCACATATCCTGCCAGAAGCCTGCTCCAGCATGGACTCTCCATGGGGTCACAACCTCCTTCAGGCATCCATCTGCTCTGGTATGGGGTCCTCCAAGGGCTGCAGGTGGATATCTGCTCCACCATTAATCTCCATGGGCTGCAGGGGGACATCCTACCTCACCATATTCTTCACCACGGGCTGCAGGGGAATCTCTGCTCTGGCACCTGGAGCACCTCCTCCCCCTCCTTCTTCACTGACCTTGGTGTCTGCATAGTCGTTCCTCTCACATATTCTCACTCCTCTCGCCGGCTGCTGTTGCACAGCATTTTTTTCACCTTCTTAAATATATTATCACAGAGGCGTTACCACCATCACTGGTGGGCTCGGCCTTCGCCAGCGGCAGGTCCATCTTGGCATTAGCTCTGTTGGACATGGTTGAAGCTTCTAGCATCTTCTCACAGAAGCCACCCCTGTAGCCCCCCTCAGTACCAAAACCTTGCCACACAAACCCAATGCGTTAGAATATTCTACTGCTACTCATAATCCATCAAAGTAATATTAAGGTGACTTCTCCCTATATAATACCTATTTTAGAATAGCTCACTTTTAAGTTACTGTCTGGTTTTCAGCTCATTAGCCACTGCCTGTTACTGTGCATAAGCACTTCAACAATTAAGATTTTACAGTTTTATTTGCTTGGTTACATTCAATAACCTTGGTGCTTTGCTTTTCATGATCCCACCATCAGGCATGTAGTATAGTACCCAAAGTTTTATAGTTGTAGCCTGGGCAAAATGGAAGTAGCAACTCAGGAGAATTAGACAAAAAAAAGGTCACCTAATTTACAAGGAACAAGTAAATTCTTAGCAGCATAACAATTCTGGTTACGATTTCTCAACCATAGCTCTGATATTGAAGTGGTGAACTGCAGCACGAGTTGCCTATGTGATTGGCTACGTGTTTATTCTTCTACTTAATCAAGATTCATTGTTGGGCTTAAGTCTCTCTGAAGAGCTTGGTTTGCTCTATGTTCTGAATTCATTACCTCCAGCTTGGGCTGAACGTGTGACTTCCCACTAAAACCTGTGCAGTTTCAAGTTCTGAGCCCAAGGTTTGATAGATCTAAACTGTCAGATTGGCTTGAATTAGTCTTTTTTTTTTCTTCTTTTTTAAATGCTGATTATAAGGCTACTCGTAGTTCCTTTGACTGTCCAAAGCACTGAAGTCTACTGGCCCAGAGCAACCTGTATCCATCCTGTTCAAGTCTTTTTATGTTGCAAAAGAGTGTTTCTGCTCCGACATGACTTATTAGGCTTGGTCCCTGTCCTGTGCTACTTGTAGAGATAAATCATATGGGAAAAAAGTACTTGTAGCAGTTGAAGACATGCCAAACACCATTCCAACAATTCGACAATCTAAATGACTGAGTTCCAGATCCTGAGAATGTGCCCCAGTATTGTTCAATTTACTCATATAGATGTACCCATGTGTGCTAAAATAAAATCTAATAAATCTTAACATAGCTATGAATGCTACATTGAACTGAACTAGATATTTGATCATCAAGGATGGCAAGTTCATGGCACAAAAATGTCAAACTGAGTACCAGTTAAATTCTGTCCTTATGTATGTAAAGGCTCTAGAAATACTGCTGGTCATCAGAGGTAAATAGCACAACATCACCAATCTCTGAGTAGAAGTAAATGGATAGGTAGATGACTGCTGAGGACATGGTCACAGACATCCTCTAGTAGAGTATCATAGACATGTTGTTTACTGGAAAAAAGGGATACAGTTTGTGTCACTGGTCACTGTCTTCCATAGTAGTCCAATAGGTAGAGCACATAACCTTTTAGGCTATTTGTGAAACTTCAGATGCTTAACTTTTAGATATTTGACATAAATTATCACAGATTAAGTCCACCTGTGCAAACAGAGGCATGCATTTGCTATACTATTTCTTGTCTAAAGAAAGGTTTCTATGAAGCTAGGATTCACAGCCTAAAATCACATTCAGGTCTTAGTACCAAAGTTGCCTTGCTCAAGGCAAGACTTTGCAGTTCACAGTGTGAATGTTTATTTACTCTGAAAAACATATAAAGCTACTGAATAAAAGTCTTCCTCAGAGAACAGTAATGTCTGAACACAGACCTACTATTTCTGAGACTGGGCAGCTCAAAAACTACAATGTAGATATACATGTTTGAGTCTAAATAAATGAAGGCAAGGAATGACCTGGAGAATTGGGCCTTTGATTATCCACATTGCTTGGCTGTCTTACTCGCTGACTGTATTAGACCAGTTACTACAGCTCCTTCCAAAATAACGTTCACACACTGTTCCAGGATAATACTCCTGCAAGGCAATACGTAAGGTCACCAAGAATTTTGTTTGACTGCTGGAAAATGCAAAAGTACAGTTTTATCACAACTGTCCATTAAAACACAGTCATGCAGCAATGCACGTACCCATTTGAGTGGAATGGTACACTGTTCCCAGGTGTTCATTATCAAACATTTCAGCTCTGCAGTTCATTCCCACTGATAGTCTTCTATTGTTCATATTGCTTCAATAGTATTTTGCCTCTAGAGTCTCTTTTGGAGCAAGATATTTCTGCCCAATACAGCTCTAGAAACTGAGCTATGACATGCCATGACTGTTACAGGTTGGGCTTCCTTCCTTTTACAGTCTTCTGATACTCTCCCAGCAGCTTTGTACCCTCAAATACATCCACATGACCTCATGTCTCCACATAGGGCATGCAACATACACCTTCAGAGTCTTACCATAAAAATGCCATTTTATGGCTGCAACACAGTCTGCATACTATTTCAGATAAACACCTGGAACACGAAAAAAAAACAAAAAACAAAACTAAAACCAAAAGCACCTAAAAAAATTGTTCACAAAAAACTGTGAGGTGTAAAGAAGACTAAAATGCTGGGTAGGTGGAAAGTCCTTGAGATTGCTATGCTTAAGTAAGGTGAATGTGAGCTGTTCTATACAATTGATCTCAGAGTCTGCTCTCAGTCATTTCCTTGTTTCGCTTAACTACAATTAGTATTTAATCAAGCTAAAGTTAGGCTGTGCTTCTGTATATTGCATTTGCCTAAGCAAAGTGATGCCTTTTATTATAATCTAAGCATCTCTGGAACCCATAGATTAAACAGTCCCATACATAAATGCACTGGCTGGTGATCCTGGAGCTAACGGTGCAAATAGGCTTCCTGATACGTGTGCAAACAACGGTGTTCAGTACATAGGCCAGCAGTCACAGACATTTTTATTAAAAATCACAGCCGAGAATGCTAGTCATTTTTCATGAGATGTCAAATAGCTGACAAATGGTTTGGAGCACTTCTCCAGAAAGTAAAAAATCTGGATTCAGTCCATTGCTCTTCTTAAGGCTTTCCAAACCAATAGCTTTCATCTCCCATTTAGTGAAGTTGTGTCATTAGGGCAGTGTGGAAAAAATGTAAGATTCAGGAAGTTAGTGAGAGGACAAGAAAACTGGAATATGATTCTGTACTGTGGTAATCAGGAAAATTCCTAATGAAGGGTGTTACTCAGGCTTCTGAACAACTGCCGGAGCTCTACAAACATTTTATGCAATGTGTCTTTATCATGAAGTATATGAATGCATGCAAAAATGTGCAAACGGGGATTAAAATATAAGACCCTTCAGTTACACAATCATGTTATCAGCAAGGCTACAGAAGTAGAGACCTTTTTTTCTCTTTTCCTGTTCTTACAATCCCTATTACAGCTGGCCACATAGTGGCACAGCTTCAACAGGAAAAATGAGAGGCAAAAATTTCAGGCAAGTTCCTTTAGCATTACCAGTTAGTTGAATGAGGAACTACCATTTCTGTATAGCATACTGGTTTAGGGGTTTTTTGTTTGGTTGGGTTTTGTTGTTGTTGTTGTTTTGGTTTGCTTTGTTGTTGGCCTTTTTTTTTTTTGGTTGGTTGGTTGGTTTGGGTTTGGTTTTTTTTTTGTGAGTGTTTTTATTTATTTTTTGTGAAGCAAGTCCTAAAATACCCAGTTTTGTCCACACATTATCCAAGGAATCTGAGAATTTAACTTGGGTCTATGAATTCCATTCCTCCAGCCACATCTTGACCTGTAGTTGTGAATTTGGGCACAGACAAATGATGTAGAGGAGAGGTGAACAGGAAATCAACTGAGACAAGATGGTCACTGACAAGGAGACTATGTTAATCAAACTGTAAACAGCATAGCAACACTTAAATCGATTTGGCAGCAGCCTACTCTTACATTTTATTTGTTGGTAAATAAGGGAATTTTACTGAATCTCTGAAGCTGAAGCTCTTGTAAAGGAGCTACTTAGTCTTAAAGCATGAAAATTGCTGTACTGGATATAATTTGAGATCCACTTTTCACAGAATCACAGAATCACGGAATCATTTGGTTGGAAAAGACCTTTAAGATCATCGAGTCCAACTGCACCTGTCCACTATTAAACCATGTCCCTAAGCGCCTCGTCTACCTGTCTTTTAAATACCTCCAGGGATGGTGACTCAACCACTTCCCTGGGCAGCCTGTTCCAATACTTGACAAAGTATTGACAATATTTGACAATACTTTCCCAGAATCCTGCCATGTACCATTGCTGGGAGACCTACATCTGATTCAGAGGACAGAAAGATATACTGATTAAGACAGTTCTCAGGAAATCTGTGTCTTAGAAACAATTTTTACTCCCTAATTATGATCGCTGTAAATTCTGAGGATGCAGTTTAGAAAACTAAGCTAGAGAAAAAACATTATGAAAGCTATTTTTCTGTTGGAACTCAACTATGCAAAATACACAATTTTCATTCTGCTTTTCTTTATTCTTTCATTCCACAGACTATTCTTTACCTATCCACAAGATGGCACCAGAAGCTTGAATAAAGTTTAGTCCTGTGAACGGCCCCACGCACCTTGACGTTTTTGTTTCCTCTGCATCTCTTCCTCCAAAGTGGCAGAAATATAATGTGTATGGCACAAACCCAGAAATCTGTATCTGCCAAACACTTTGAAATTACATATAGTTTGTCACATATTAGTCCAATACTTAAACATAAAAATATATATTTTCTAAAATACCTCAGTCATGATTTAAAAATGCAGGCTAATTCCCAAGGAAGATTATTTCTTCAGTAACTGCTTGCTATTCTTTTAAAGACAGAGTAATGTACATTTTATTAAACAAACAGCCCAAGTTTCATCATTTTAAAAAATCTTTCAAATTTAATAGTGGTTAACATCGCTTTAAATAGGTTTCTGTCTAAATAGGAAAAAGTTTATAGTGTGACTACTATTGATGAACTTAGAGCTGATGATAATTTGTTTAGTTGCTACTTTTTTTTACTAAATCTTAAGGAAAGTTTTAGTTTCTGTAGTAATACAAAGTGTATAATGAACGTTTTTATTACCCCCCTCTGGGAATCTTGCACATAAAAATAATTTATTTGCAAATTGAAATAAGGCCCGTAAGGCTTATTTATCCATTAGTATCTGTAACAAAGGGATTAAAAAAGGATTCTGTTTAAATCTTCAAGAGGATTGAACTGTAAAAATTGTAGAAAGATTCAGCTTTTACAAAGGAAAAATTCTTTACCTTTCTAAAACCAAGATAAATTATTTAGTTGCAAAAATAATCTGATTTACTTCAGAACTCAGATGCATGTCCTTTCTCCTTACAAAAGATACAGTTTACATACACGATAAAAATATGCTTTAAATTTATGAAACAAAAGAAGAGTCTAAGAAGGAGAGAAAACATAGTAATTTCATACTGAAAACAAGCCAAGGTAATTTTAAACCTTATGTCACAGCACACTTGCAAATGCCAATAATATGTAGATAATATTATTTAACACAGCTGCCAAAAGTAAAGAGAAGCATATAGCAAACTGGAAATATGTTCTAGTAAGGCCTGCAGGCTGAATGAGATGATTTACCCTTCTCTTCCAAAAAATAACAGGGAAGCATACAAAAGCAAGTCTTGAATGCTCATTAAATACAATCTGGTGAATAGTATGATTTATTGTGCAAAGAGTAAATGTAAGTTATTATATAACAACCATTCTATTTTCCTTGAAGTTGGAATAAGCCAAACTGACAGTGTATTTCTAGTCAGTTCAAGTACAATTTAAATGGTGCCCAATCCTCTAATCTGTTCACATGTGACAATCTCCTTGACTGCAGAGGTGCTACATGTGAAATAATTACAAACATGCCCTAATGCCTTAATTCCAGTTCAGGAGAGCTGGAGAACACATTCTCAGACAAATTACAACTTTCAAAATTTAATGTACTCACATGTTAGTTTGCTGTCTTGAACTGGACACCACATCATGACTTGCTCAGTACAAGGCCTTAGTATTCTGGCATTGTTTTTTTCTTATTTTTAGTGACTGCATCATATATCATCAACAACAATTCTGTGATCTTAATTCTTTTTTTTTGTGTCTAAAATTATGGAAAAATCTTTCAGAATGAAACATTGATAGATGCTAATCTGATTTTAACACTGTGAATTGCAGATAATTTCAATAAACTGGGGATGAGGGGATTGAGAGCAGCCCCGAGGAGAAGGACTTGGGGGTACTGGTGGAAGAAAAGCAGGACATGAGCCATCAGTGTGTGCTTGCAGCCCAGAAGGCCAACCGTATCCTGGGCTGCATCAAAAGAAGCATGGCCAGCAGGTCGAGGGAGGTGATTCTGCCCCTCTACTCGGCTCTGGTGAGACCCCACCTGGACTACTGCGTCCAGCTCTGGAGCCCTCAGCACAAGAAGGACATGGAGCTGTTGGAGCAAGTCCAGAAGAGGGCCACAAAAATGATCCGAGGGCTGGAGCACCTCTCCTATGAGGACAGGCTAAAAGAATTGGGGTTGTTCAGCCTGGAGAAGAGAAGGCTGTGGGGAGACCTTCTTGCGGCCTTTCAGTACTTAAAGGGCGCCTATAGGAAAGATGGGAACAGTCTTTTTAGCAAGGCCTGTTATGACAGGACAAGGGGTAATGATTTTAAACTCAAGGAGGAAAGATTTAGGCTAGATATAAGGAAAAAATTGTTTTACAATAAGGGTGGTGAAGCACTGGAAGGGGTTGCCCAGAGAGGTAGCGGAGGCCCAATCGCTAGAAACATTCAAGGTCAGGTTGGACGCGGCTCTGAGCAACCTGATCTAGTTGATGATGTCCCTGCTCACTGCAGGGGGGTTGGACTAGATGACCTCTAAAGGTCCCTTCCAACCCAAAGCATTCTATGATTCTATGATTCTATGACTCTATGATTCTATGATTCTATGAAACTGAGGGAAATGTGTAAATTGCACTCAAAATTCATACTGCTGTAGCAGAAATCAGAATACAGACCTTAGTGCCAAAGTTCTCTTTTGAACAACATCTGGAAAAGATTTTAAAATTAGCAGTATTTAAATCCCTTTGTGAAGTCATAAAAATAATTGCACAAAGTTTCCAGTCTATATTTTAAAAATATTCATGCTCTAGTAGTCTGGTGTGAATACATCTTTCTTTTTAGATGTCAGCATCAGTGTAGTCAGCCATAAAGAGAGTTCATCCATTTCAAATATGATCACCACAGTGTTTACCCATATATCATTTGCATGAATACATGTTGTTTAGCCTTTTTTATTTACCACAAAATGTGTGGATTCCCCACTCAAATGAGCAGTCAGTGTCACACTCTATGTAAGGAACTGCTCACTGGTGTGGTTAAAAGGCTCATTTCTGTTTCTGTGAAAGAAGCATTGCTTTTTACAGTGCTAGTTAGTCGTAGGGAATCTCAATCTTTTCACAGTTTAACTCATCTGGGAGTTTCCCGATACATCCCACTGCAGGGGACGTGTTGTAGAAAATAGTCAGCTTTGCTGCACATTTTTAAACAATGACAATGAGGGTCTGCAGACTGATATCATAAAGGGTGTGTTTCTTAAGAGAATATGTTTTTTACTTCATCGGTCTCTAGAGTCCATATAGGCACAGAGCAGTAAGTGCCACTCCAGTCTCTGTCTGTTGAATCTTTTAAGATAGATGGAAATAATTAAAAAAAAAAGTGCTTCATCTTGCAAAAATATTATACATAACTTCAAATCCATAACATGTATAACCTTATGTACAAAAACTAGTGCTAAACAATGAGAATGCAAATTCAAGCATGCAAAAGCTAGGATAGAATTAAGGTTGCCCTTTCCTTTAAATGTCCCTGTTCAATAAGATGTATGTTATATGTCTTTAGCTGCATTCCATTTTCCTCCAGTGCACTACTTCCCTGTTTGGCACACAGGATGGATGGCAATGACAGGATGTTCCCAGTTCCTCCTCTGTTTAATCTATACCATCAATGCATAATTGCTACATTTTATTCAAGATACACAATGAAAACAAAATTACTTATATCCTGATATTACCACTCCCCCTTACTGTTCTTATTGTGAGAGTATTCAAATGCTTTGTATCTACTAAGAGACATAGTTATCCAATACCTCTTTGGTGCTGCAAGAAGAGGTTGTCGACCTTCCCCAGTGTTACATGCAGCAAACTCTAACTTCCATTTGGAAATTTGATTTGGATGCAAAGTGCTGTAGAATGAAACACTGCTGTTGCTTATGATGGAGGGTTTCCATTTATCCTCTCTTTTTAAAACCTGAAATAAAACCACATGCAGAATATTTTGTATATGACAAAAACTGACATTCCAGTATTGTATACACATTTTTCAGTTTTCAAACCTGAAATGGTTACACCATCAGACCTCTCTGAGCACTTACAAAATTCACAAAATATCCTTTTGTTTAAATAACAGGTACTAGATGTCACAGCATGTAAACTATACCTCAGCTGCCTGTGGGTTAGCAAATTCCCTGTGTTCAACATTGCTTAGATTAATTGGCAGGCCATTTGCTTTTGACGTGCTGCTATTTGCACTGCAGGACAGGGCACAGGTACAGAACAGCCTCAGCTACACAATTTCATCAAAAACTACTAAAAATAAAGCTTCACAATAACAGCTATAGTAATAATAATTTAAAAAAAAAAGAACAAAAACCAGCATGCATATTTATGGATTATTCTTCAAATACGTTTCTTCTGCATTTAACACACAAATAAAAGTGTCATCAACAATGCTATCTTAAGATATTTTAACAGCTAAAAACATTTTCAGAACCTCTGATTGTTCATTTATAAATCAGAACTGGTATTATGTAGTCTTACAGAACTTCTTACTCTCATTCAAGAGGACAAATTGTATGTACAACAAAAACTTGAACCGGGAATACCCCTGGTAATCTGAATCAACTAGTAAAGTTTGACACCAATCTGTTTATTCTGTCAGGTTGTTCAAGGTCTAGAGGACTCAACCCTTTTTCTCTAGCATCAATTGTAAAATGAGCACGTAATACTGTAGTCCCTATACCTTACAAAACACTAAATTGCTCATTTTTCGTAATAATTTTAGTGCACCTTCTTGGTTGTTAGGCAGCATCACAGAGTAGAATGGTAATATTACTTTATTATTCTACAGTAATATAGGAAAATAATTTTTTTTTCAGACTCCGGATTGTATAACTTGAAATGCAAATAACTTGAAATTGCAAGAATTGTATAACTTGAGATGCTATGCTAATTCCACCCTTTAGAAACAGGGTGAAAAGCAACCTGGAATTGGGAGATTTCTGTGAAAAAAAAATAAAGAAAAAAGTAGTAATCAAAGATCAGATTTCTTCAGGAAGAAGGATTCTGATTTTTTTAACTTTAAAATTATTTATTTATTTATTTATTACCTTAGAAACAGGAAGCTAATGGTTCAGACTCCATCTCTTGTAGTGTTTTGCTGCAAAAGTAGATCTAAATACTGTGCCCATAACACTTCTTCATGATAAAGGTGGGAAAAAACTTCAAAAAAGCGGGCCTAAAAGCCTCAAAAAGGTTTTGCAGCCAGATGTTTGACAGCAACAGCTATCTCCAGGCTGTACACTGTTGCAGAATGCTCGGTTAAGCCTAGCTGGAACCTGACTAATACAGTCAGTTTGGTTTCAGGACATCCTTATGTAAGGCCAGCTCTACTCCATTGTCATAAAGCCTTCCCTCTGACTCCTCTGATAGGATGTGCTGGGTTTGGTACTCAGAAAGCCACGTAGGAGGTAGCCTTGTTGGTGTTTCCGGTAATGTGCACCTCATAAGCCAGAAACCCTGGCATACACAGAGGCCTGTCAGGTCAGTGGTACTATAGCCTCTTTGGTTCTAGTCAGTTGGACTCTGGAGTTCTGGTCTGTCTGCTAGAGCACCTACATCCGCCCTGCCACTGATGCTTCTCAAGCAACTGCTTGGGACAAACCAACTGTGGAGGGTAGGCAGGACTGATGTGTTGTCTTCCTTCTGCAAAGAGTACTGCTCATTAGCCACCTAATCCTTTCCAAGTTGTCATGCTCTCTCAGTACAGATGTCCATCCTCTGTGAATCAGATGCATTTCCAGAAGAAAGTGCTGGACTTTCCCTAATAAGGGCTGTACTATGTCTTCTCAAGGGTGTTGAGTCTCCTCTTGGAAGAACAGAGACAAGGTCTCTGGGAGGTAATGGTTCTTTTAGAGCCTATAATTTTATATGTGAAATTAGGAATGTTTTTCTCCCAAGTACATCACTTCACATTTATTTACACTGAATTTCATTTGTCACTTCATTGCCTTTTCAGTCTTACAGTCTTTTTTCAATTCCTCACAGTCAGCTTTCATCCTTACTATCCTGAATAACACAGTATTGTCAGCAGCCTTTTTCTTTTCAGTGATCTCCTGCTTTCCAGGTCAATGATGAATACGTTTTACAGTACAGACTCCTGCTTACCAGCACAGATGACCTGTCTCCACTTCAAGATCTGACAATTTACTCCTACTTGTGTTTTCTTTCTCTTAACCAGTCATTTATCTATGCAACAAATGGCTTTGCTCATGCCACCTAATTTACTTAAAAGCTTTGTGTGAGAGACGTTGTCCAAAGGCCTTTTGAAATCTATGTAAACTAAATAGTTTCCCCCTCCTTTTTTGGAACCTGTTAAAAAAATTGAAGCCAAATTTTCCACCTTCTGATCTTCAGCATCTAAGGCTCTTTAAAGTGAAAAGCTACATGAAGCTTAGTAATTCAGATATTTCATCCTTCAGTTCCTCTAGATCTTATACGTGAATAACATCTGGTCCTGGAAAATCATTATTGTTCATTTGCCATTTTTTTCCATAAACTCTCCTACAATAACTTGGTTTCAGACAGATTCTTGGTAAGACTCCCACTGAGAGTGGCTCCCTAATAGGAGTCTCCTCTCCCCTTTTTCTTCTGCAAGGATCACTGCTGCAGCCTCTCAACAATGACCTTTTTCTGCTTGTTTATTTTTAGTACTCCTTTTATATTCTGATCATCAACTGGCTGTACAGACTTCTTGATCCTGATGTATGTAAAAAAAAGAATATTTGTTTTGTTTCCTTTTGCCACTTGTTCCTTCTTTTTAATTACTGTTTTATCTTTCACATTTTATAATCCCTTCTATTTTCTTTTGAATGTAAGGATATGACTTCAGCTTTTTGAAGGATGCCTTATTGTTTCTAGAAACCTCCCTTATATTAGTACTTGGCCTTCCAGCTTCCTTTTCTTCCTTAGCCTTCTGTTAGCAAATAATCTTAATTGGACCTATGTTTCCCATTGTTATCCTTCAGTAACGACTATGTTTCCTATAAGGATTTAATTCTCTTGGTTGTCCATTAGCCTTTTTAGAAATCTTCTTCATTTTTGCATAGTTACCCTTTCTCAAGTTGATCAGAGCTGTACTGGTGGATATGTCAACCTTTGTTGCTCATATAAAGATGCTGAATCTATGTATCACAACATAACTCTTTAACTACGGATTTTGAACCATTTTCTCCATAGTATTCAGTGACTACGAGAGGTTGTTTATCCTTTTCTATATGTCTGCAACTAGCTGCTCCATGAAACAATTAGTGACAGTAACTAATAAAAAAAATGGATCTCTGCATTGCATGCCAATGTGACATTTACTCAAAACTATGTTTCTGTAGCTGAGGTTTTTTGTACGTCCTGTCCTTGCTATGTGTCTGATCTCTCTCACCATATTTACCAGTACCACCCTACTAGTCAAGACAGTGATATCTTCATTTAAGACTAGACATTCTTGTACTCCTATGATATTTCTTCTAAAATTCATGCAGATGCATGCATATCACGCTTTCAGTTCTTTTCTCAATTTATTGTCTCTATTTAAATGACACCCTTCCAGTTCAGTTCATGTCTTAGGCATAAAGAATTTTTTTCTTTATATACGTAAGCACTAGAGCTACCCAAACTGCATGTTCTTCTCTACCTACCAACTTCCCCCCAGTTCATGTTTTAAAGGCTAATTTTTTATGTTCTTGATTTTAAGAGCCAGGAGACTCGCTTAATTATGATTAAATTAAGTTATGTTCTTCTGTACTAACTTCTTTTATTCAAGAAGAATTTTCAGTTTCTTACAGGAGAACACAAACCCTTCTTTCTCTTCCTTTCATGTCTTCAGCAGCCTCACAAACTGCCTAGATATTTGGTAATCTTTAAGTTGTGGAACTGAACATCTTCAACTACATAAAGCTCTTAAACCAAGGCAGCCACCCTGGGAGAGAGGCTGCCCTAGAGCAAAAAAGGATGCCCTAGAAACCTTGGTAATGGCATGTAGCAGGCTACCTTAAAACTGTGTTGTGGTTTAACCCCAGTTGGCAACTAAGTACCACGCAGCCACTCGCTCACCCTCCCCCTGCCACCAGTGGGATGGGGGAGATAATCAGAAAAAAGAAGTAAACCCCATGGGTTGAGATAAAAGCAGTTTAATAGGACAGCAGAGGAAGGAAAAAAAATGATAAAAGAATATACAAAACAAGTGATGCACAATGCAATTGCTCACTACCTGTCAACCGATGCCCAGCCAGTCCCTGAGCAGCAATCGCTGCCCCCTGGCCGACTCCCCCCACTTTATATACTGAGCATGACATCATATAGTATGGAATAGCCCTTTGGTCGGTTTGGGTCAGCTGTCCTGGCTCTGCCCCCTCCCAGCTTCTTGTGCACCTGGCAGAGCATGGGAAGCTGAAAAAGTCCTTGACTAGTATAAACACTACCTAGCAACAACTAAAACATCAGTGTGTTATCAGCATTATTCTCATACTAAATCCAAAACACAGCACTCTGCCAGCTACTAGGAAGAAAATTAACTCTATCCCAGTGAAAACCAGGACAACTGGAAGCTGCAAAACTTGGGACATACAGCCTGCATAGTGATCCCTAATTTTCTGGTCTAGGAAGAAATTTGTCAGATATATGTACTTCAGTNAGTGATGCAACCGCTCACCACCCGCCGACCGACACGCAGCCAGTCCCCGAGCGGCGATTGCTCCCCCCGGCCAACTCCCCGCAGTTTATATACTGAGCATGACGTCATATGGTATGGAATAGCCCCTTGGTCAGTTTGGATCAACTATCCTGGCTGTTCCCCCTCCCAGTTCCCTGTGCACCTGGCAGAGCATGGGAAGCTGAAAAAGAAAGTCCTTGACTGGTGTAAGCTCTACTTAGCAACAACCAAAACATCAGTGTGTTATCAGCATTCTTCTTACACTAAATCCAAAACACAGCACTATGCTAGCTACTAGGAAGAAAATTAACTCTCTCCCAGCTGAAACCAGGACAATCTCATACCATTAGCCTCATCCCATTGATCCAGCCTGTCCAGATCCCTCTGTAGAGCTTTTCTACCCTCAAGCAGATCAACACTCTTGCCCAACTTGGTCTCATCTGCAAACTTACTGATGGTGCACTTGATCCCTTTGTCCAGGTCATTGATAAAGATATTAAATAGAACCAGCCCCAGTACTGAGCCCTGGGGAACGCCACTTGTCACTGGCTGCCAGCTGGATTTAACTCCATTCACCACAACTCTTTGGACTTGTGAGTGTCTGAGTGGTGTATTGAAGACTGAGGCAAAGAAAGCATTAAGTTCATCAGGCTTTTCCTCATCCTTTGTCACTATGTTTCCCCCGCCCGCCCCAGCAGCTATGTTTTCTTGTAGAATTTCTAGCCAGAGCAGATGAAGAACTGCTTTCTGCCTACCATCAGCTAAGGAAAAATCATGTCCAGGTAGAGAACATAAAAGGGACCAGCTCTGGACCTTTAGACTGGGACACATAAGACTGCTCCTCTGATAGAGGCCCATTCTCTATTCTGCCCTTCCAGAGCAACTATGTTCTGTAGGTCACACGTGGTTCACAGACCAACATATCTACATTTAAGTCTAAACACCTTTTATCATCAGCAGAGCTCTAGCTATTTTCATCAGTGGAGACTGGAGAGCAAACCCAGGCGATAAGGCTTCAGTTGTTGCCTGAATATAGGAGCATAGCAACTTTTGAGGTACCCTAGGGTGTCCAAGAGCCTCTTCTAGCTCTTGAATATTATCTATGTGTTTGTGTATATACACACAGAGAGAGATTTATAAAAAACATAAAAATCAGAGCCACCTGGTGTGGTCTGCAAGAAAATGGTTTCATTTTTCCTGCTTTTTCTTTCAGAAATAGTGAATCATAAAAACTGAAGTACATATATCTGACAAATTTCTTCCTAGACCAGAAAATTAGGGATCACTATGCAGGCTGTATGTCCCAAGTTTTGCAGCTTCCAGTTGTCCTGGTTTTCACTGGGATAGAGTTAATTTTCTTCCT
>VYZW01010129.1:12450-46499 GCA_013401315.1 Balaeniceps rex
TTTGCCCCCCCCCCCCCCCCCTTCTAAAACACACTATGTCACTACCTTAGGACTGCTCTGAATAGAGTTGTTTCTGGTGCTGCAGTATCCACCCTTCCTTGTTTAGAAAAATGTAGTCTTCGGTGCTTTGTCCCTGAGCACCAGAGCTTTGTGGGAACCTACAAAATGGTAGGTAGGTAGGTAGTGCCAGAGCCCTGTGAGGTTGCCAAGGAGGAAATGCAGGAAAGCCTGCTGCAGGTTTTAAAATGGCTTTCCAAAGTGTAAAAGCAGTGCCAAAATGGAAGACAAAAGATAGGTATGGTACACTGACAATACTTTCTGCAGCTTTTTTTGAGTTTATTAATTCAGTTCCAAAAAATACGCATAGATCTTTCTGAAAGATATATTAGTGTCCTAGAAAAACAAGTTATTTTAGTAGAGGAGAAAACCAGAATGACATCCCTCCAAGTCTGTGTTTATGAGAAATCAACAGCGTTTCCAAAGACTTGAAACTTCCTTTTACCAATGTTCACGTTCACTGTACAATAAAAACTTGCTGCCACTTTTGTATATGCAGAGCTCAGTTAATGAAGCTGTTTGAACCCTTTGCATGTGCTGAAATGTAAGTGCGGGTTAGCTATCTTTGTGGTTTTGTCTGTGTGCAGCTGTGTTTGTGTTGTATCTTTGGTTTTGTATTTACTGTTGTTTACAGTGCCCTGTTGATATGAGGTAGGTGCTATCTCAGATGGGTCCGAGTTAAATGACTGGTTTTTGGGGTTTTTTTGTTTTTTTTTTCTGCTTCTGGTACAGCCTGAATGAGAGTTTTGCAGCATTTATCTTGATTCTTCTTGCGGCTTTGTGTGGCTTCTTAATACTCTTCTGATACACCTGTCAAAGACTCAAAGTCAGAGCATGGTCTTAGTAATGTGAAAACTTGGGAAGGCTTTGAAGTCTCAGATATGGACTTCTTGCATTGCTGCTGTCAGATGATGGCATTCTTTAGAAAGATGAGCAGGATCAATAAGCTCAGAAATGCCTGCCTTACTGTAAAGCTCATTTTCTGTGTAAATGAACTGGTTTGTTCAAGATGAGAAGAGTTACCCTGTCATTATCAAATTGCCAAGCTGAACTACATAAGCCTTGATAATAACGAACAGTAAATGTTATTACAGGCTTTTGCCTTTTGTTTTTTTAATATGTAAATATAGAACAGAACAGGCTGGCTACATAATAATCCTCCTTGTTCTCCTGGCCGTTGTTCTGTGTAGGTAAACTTCTGTGCCTAGTTTAAAAATCCAAGTCTGCAGTCTTGAGACCTCACAGTGGCTACTACTGAAAGCACACTGTCTCTTCAATTACCTCCAAATACCAGACGGGTCTTTGCTGTCAGTATACAAAAAATAGCCGTAACCTTTAGTGTCTAAGGGTTGAATGGTCTTAGGGTATTTGTGTGGACTAAAGAAGCCTGCTACAGTGTGTTTTGGGTTTTTTACTATGACACATTATGTTTTCCCTCAACTGTTAGTTATCACCTGTAGAAAGCCATACCATAACTGTGGTGCATCATGTTGCTTTTTGTAGTATAGCATTTAATTTGGCTCCAATTTGCAGGAGCTAATAAAGAGCTCATTACCTATAATTTCCCCAGGTTTTCAAATCTGAAGAAATTCTTGTTTAAATGTTGCTCAGTACTTTAGAAGCAGAGAGAGTTGCTCTACACAATGTCATTCTCCAGCAAAGCAATGGAAATGAGGGACCATTCACAATAGTGTTAATCTTACCCTCTTCCCGGGTTATTTTGAGGGAAGCTTCTCCGTAGAATCAAAGCCATTGGAGCAGGCATATGGTTAAAAAGATAAAAGGACCCAAATATCGAAGTAGCTTCATTACACAGGTACCTTGGTGTCTAGGGGGTTGGAAGAGTTTCTTTTTTGTACATTTTGTGGCCATACATAACTCTGTGCTGGAATACGTGACCTTATTCAATGGCTATTCTATATTAACTTTCCTCAGCATACAGCTATAGAGGTAGAGCCTTGCTTATTGGTTATAAACAGGATAATTTTATCAACTGTTGGAGATAGCTCCTCTTATCAAATAGCTGAATGCTGATTAGGCAGTGCAGTGTAGGCTAGTTGTGGTTTACACTTATTAAAGCATAATTACAGCTCAGACAAATTATAATTTATATGCTATAAGCACATTACTGCCTCTATCATATAGCAAAAAGAAAAAAAAATGTTTTGAACACCAGGCCCTAGAGACTATGTAAACCTACATTTGGAAAACTCAGGTATTTTTCAACTTTTGCTGTGTAATTTACATCTGCTCCAGACCTGTTTGGAGAATAAAGTTCAGTTCGCTAAAGTATTCAAGAGCTGTTGCCGCCAGTGGGAGGTTTTCTGTTGACTTCAGTGAACTGTGGATCAGATCCGAGGAGATAAATACAGCTCTTTCTGAAGTCAGTAAGAATGAGTGCGATACTGGGATCTGGCCTAGGTCTTTATGAGGTCATTTCCAGGTCTTACCTAGAAACTGGGTAAGTGGGCTTGTGATACTCCCCAGGGACAGAAAAAGGACAAAATCTGCTTTCAGGGAAAGTTGCAAGGATGCATGAGTCACTCCTGAAGTATCAGGAAGCAATGCAAGGTGGAGCTGTGACTGTGGTCAGGAGATCGGAGAGATGAGTGGAGAGAGCATGATCAGTGCCACTGGAGTATGTGGCAATCTAGCTCTAACTGAAATTCTTCAGAGTCTGCAAACCTGATCGGTTTTGGGTGCACTCTTCCCAAGATAACCAAAGTCTCATCCCTAGAAAATAGGCCGTGTATTATACCAAATTGCAAAACATAGTCTTACTAGTGTTTTCCCCACAAAACTAATGACTTTTGAAAATTCATGATGACTTAACTGGTTAAGGCTGACAAAGTTAGAAATAACCAGAAACAGTCTTATGCTCGAAAGCGCCAACAGTTTTTTTGGACGGTAGACATTGCTATATACGTTATCTATATTTTAGACTTGCTCAGGAAATTTTATTAGTACAGTTTTAGAATGTTTGTGTTCAACTTTTTTTGCAGACTATACCATCTGCATAGAATGAAGCCTTAAAAGGACTGTAGGAAGAGGACAACATTGAAAAATTACATATGGTGTCTTGCCCATGATGTGTTTCTGAGGATTCTGTGCCTTCACAAACTGTATGCTGGTGCTTCTGTGTATTTTATTTTTCCTGCAGGTTTGAAAAACACTACATAAAAGGTAAGTAATATTATCTTGATTTGAATAATGAGAACATTTTGAAGTCAGGGAGAGCTTCAATGTTTCGGCCGTATGGAGCTGGTCAAATAAGAAAATAAATGAGCAGTTGTGTTTTTCTGCTAGACTGAATGTCTTAACTACTTCTGAACACTGTAAAAAAGCTAGTTTACATGTTTTGTTTATTTTTAGATCATGACTTTTTTCCCTTGAATAATAACAGTTTATAAACATAACTATGTTTGTGTATTTTGCCGAAATTGTCATGCACACTGGAGATGGAAAGTAGTTCGGAGGCAGTGGTAACACTCATAAAGCTGTCCTCAGCTTCAGAAGCCCACAGCTTGGTTCTCTGCCAGGCTGGAGAGCTTTGACTGAAAGTATCTACTAAGAAGTAAAGGGCTGTTGGTTCAGAGGTTCATAAAACTGGACAGGGTGTAGCCACAGGAGAGAAATGCTCATGCAATTAATGTGTGTTCTATTTGCGTCTTTGCAGATTATAGAAACCAATCTGTCTGATACGTTGTGGCATCGTCACCTCTCTGCCAGGGCTTAGTCTTGACTGCAGTGGGTGCGGTCAGTAACAGGCTTGTCATCCTTGTCTGTACTTACCTGAAAATGCATCTCCATGGCTCTTATATCTACAGCATTTTTTAGAACATCTATTGTCAGCGTTCAAAGCTGCTTAAAATGCACAGCATTAGATGTAAAAAACTTAATAACTCTTCATCCAGACTACTTCGTAGCAGAGAGGCAAGCATATTAATTTCATACTGCACCCAATCCCTCAGAACACTCGCTGGTTTAGTACGGTTTGGAAAGGGCTCAGAGGAAAACATGAGATCGCAAGTTGTAGTAAGAGAAGCTCCGTTTACACTAGAATTGTTTCAGTTCTGGCATCTAAGATACTTTTTTTGCCCTTTTAGCCATTCTCTACAAAAGAAGATACAGATGGAACTTTGTCAAAACACTTGTTAAAAACTGTTTGAGAGAGTCCTAAATAGTTTTTAACATGTTTTATCGCATGACAACATCTCTGCACTGTAGGCAGAACCAAAGCAGATGGTTATACAGATAGTTGTCCTGTCTCTTAGTATGGTGTTATCAGAAGGCACATTAAGTACTTTTCTCACAACCTGGAGGTGTCTGCTACTAAATTGTGTCAGACTTGTCTATATATATACAGGTGGCTACAAGGCAAGCTAAGGTGTGTATTTACAGTATGTCACGTAACCCACAGTAACAACCTATGGACACAGCTGTACCCGACAGTAAGCAGAAGACATTTATTAGTCAATGTAAACAGGGTCACAGCATGCACACAGGCAGTTTCTACGGAGCAGCTAATGTGCTGGAAATCCCCACCCACTCTTGCCTCACTCCAACTTGTGTGTCTAGTCATACCCCAAGCAAAGGTGAATAAATACACCCATGAGCTGCGCAGAAAAATCCCATCCCACAAACACCATATAGTGTAACACAATGGACAGCAGAGAGTGGGGTTAAGAGAGCGAGATGTTCCATAGCTCACAGAATGCTTTTTTGGTTTTTCTCACTGAAATAAATTGCTTTTGTATTGTAACTACTTTCCTAGTTCATGAGTTTCCCTTATTTCTTCAGTTAGCAATAGCTGTTACCAAAGTTTATCTGGTTTCTCTTTTGCACTTTAATTTACAGCCCTTTTACTAGTCATTTTATTGCTTCAACCTCTGAGTGAGAGACCTTTTACAGCTTGTGATTACTGAACTCAGAGAAACAAGAAAGCTTTTTGACGTGCTGTGGTGTAATTATAGAGCCCATTGCTTCTTGGGAGGGGTGTTTAAAGTTTAACAGACTCTGGCAACTCTAATTTAACTGTGTGGAGCCTGGACCATTGGATGGGAGTGAAAAAAAAATTCCAGACTCTTTCCAGCTCACATTTTACCTTGTCTGTTTTTAGCCTCTAAAGGGCTGTCCTTGAAGTTCTTCCTTCCCACTATTGAACTTGATGCAGTTCCTTAGCAGTATGAGGGGATTGGAGCCAAACTATTTGCATATGAAAATACTTTTCCCTTACTTCAGAAATTATAGCTACATTACTCTTGATTAATCCTTTCATGGGGTGAGTCTTCTGAATGCCATGCCATCAAAAATAAGGCTCCTGACAATAGAGAAATTGTCCTGTCTTAATTACTACTATTATTTCGTATTATAGGGGCTGTGGTCATGGACAAAGATTTAGTTGTGTTCAACAGCGTAAAAACAGAGAATAAATAGATACCCTGTGTTTGAAAGAGTTTGTGATCTGAATTACGTGACCAGGAAACTAAGAGGTAAATCTAAACTTTGGAATTGGAAAATGATATGAGAAAGATTTGATGCAATTTACACATTTTGCCCAGTTATAGAATCATAAGCCAGCTAGCTAAGAGTTTGAAGGCTCCCACCTGTTCTTCATCCCCTCAAACAGGTATTATTTAAGAAATGCTGAACTTGCCTTCAGGAAAAGAATTATGATATTATTTTGAAAGCACCAATTTTTTTCTACTTTTCGTCTACCTAGATAAAAAGATAGATACATTTCCTGCATAATAAATTGCTTAGCTCTTTCGTGGTTTTGTTAGTAATGTGTATATACATATGACGTCAGTGAGACTACGCATGTGTGTTATTCACTAGCTGTGAATGGAATGTTTTCAGCTAATGTGATTTTATAACAATGTTTTTTTAAGTAAAATTATTGAAGTTCTATTGGTTCAGCTACATTTTCATCGCGAAGATTTTTGAAGTCTAGGGTTTGCTAGTTGTTTCTGAGAGGAAAGAGGAGAAAAAGACAAGCTGAAGAGTTCACATTTTTCAGTGCAAATGTAGGCAATCCAGTCCCTTGGTGCACGCGCAGTACAGTGGCAGCACCCTGGGCACGGCTGACACACACCTGCTCCTTGCTCCTGCACCTGTGTCTCAGGAAGCCTGGTGCTCTTGGCAGCTGAAACAAATGGCTCCAGGGTCATGGTGGTATAGAGGAGTCCCACTCATTAGTGCTCTTTGCACAATGCAGATGAAGAAACGGCACGGGCAAAACTGGGTAACAAATAGCCATGGTTATTAAGTACTTGCCAACGCAAAATACAATCTCCTGTGGCTTTAAAAAGTTAGAATATGGTGCGTGATGTCAGAAGGTTCAAAAAAACCACTTAAAGGAGTACTGTACAGTTCATCTCCTTTCCCTTTAATGTAAAATATGCACTCAAGTTTTGAGTTACTGATGTTGAGAGATACATCTTTCATCGCTTGCCATTTTGTGACATGATGGTGAAGACCTAATGTAGTCTCATCTATTTATTTTGACAAAGTAATTGGAACTCTTCAGATAAGACTACTTCATATCATTTACAACCAGCACAAGTGCCAATCCTTAAAAATAAATCCTAAAGGCTTCCACTGTCTGCTTTGAATTAGTTAAGTTCATACAGGATATATCAGTCTATTTACAGTAGAAATGAACAGCAAGTTCAAACTTTTGTCCCCAGTACTTTATGTAGGTTTTCTGCTGCAGAGTACTTGGCTGTGAAGTATGCAGAAGCAGCATGTTTAAACACGCGCGGTGTTTGCTGGCAGCCTTCACATTCTTTTACTATTTGCTGCATTAGTCTAGTCAGTACACTTCTTGTTCGCTACGTAATTTCCAAATGATTTTTTTCTTCTAGTGCCTGAATTTCTCAGTACCTGAGAATAACTATAGCTGTTCTTGGACTTCAGTATTAGAAAACCCTGTTGTATGCTTAGAAGTTCTTTTCAAGTAAACAAAGCTGAAAACAATTCTCCTGTCCATTCATCCATCGGTGACATATACTTAAGCGGCACTGGACCATTTGTAGTTCTAATCATACTGTGACATTTGTCAAAAGCGAGGATTTAGCTGTAAGGCGCCTTTCCGGTATCCTTACTTGCTCCCTCAAGTAGCAAACAGGTAAGGCATATTCAGTCTGTTATGCTTAGTCCTAGCCCTGGCACCATGATGCTGTAATGATTTGTTTCACACAACTCATCTAAATCCTTACTCTCTCTTCCCACATAAAAAACAGGTTTCTGGTGATAGATGTGGGTTCGGGTGGTTTATCTGTTCGTTTTTAATTTACTGAAACTGGTGTGACTTGCTACACCCTTTATTCTGAAAGACTTAACCGCATGTCCAGAGTCTGCTTTTTAGATGAATGCTTCAGTTTTGTTACGGTCTTTAGGAATCGAGCTCTCAGCCTGCACTAATTTCATCTAGAACGTATTTGACTGAGAGGCTGGGTTCCCCCTGACAAAGTCAGGAGTCATCTCTACAGGGAAAAAAGACTTCCCCCCCCCCCCATGTCACTCTCTGCAATAAATAGGAAAAGTCTATAATGTAAAAATACGTATTTTATTATGAACAATGATCTGTATTTAAAAGAACCAATGTTTTTTCTTCATGACTTCGTCTGAAAAGAAATGCCACGTGTTCTTCCTATGGTACTTTATCTTTCTTAAACAACAACAACAAAGTTCACTGGAAAGGATATCACAGAGGCCAAAGGCATTTGTTTTCCTACCTCCCAAATATTAAGATTTTTTTTTTAGAAGTATGTATATCCTAAATATAATTTATTAAAATACTAGCCCTGCGTTTTTCTTCAGTGATGCTTCTTAATCTATCTGTAAACAACTCAATCACTGAAAAATTTTATGTCCTTTTTTCATTTTGCATTAAAGTGCTCTGCCGCTGCCTTTTTGGACCAGCTACTGGGTACCTATGTAACTGTATATCTCATATATAATTGAGTTCCAGTGCATTTATGGAAATCTTTTTTTTTTTTTGGCAAAAATAAGATTTTGTAAGAATCCCAGGTCTTTCAAACCCATGTCTTACTAATTTTTTATATATATATATATAAAAATCAATTCAAACTGTGATAACATAAAGATGAGAGTAGCTAAATTGATTTGATGTCCACCTATAGGAAGGATTAGGAATTAAGTACAACATGAAATCAGTGACTAGACCACATTGTCTCAGTTTAAATTCCTTGTGGTGAAACAGTGCCCCCTGATGTCCAGCGAGCTACCTGGAAATCAGAAAACTACATCCTTTCAGCTGATTCTTGAATAAATTGTTCAACCTTCTAAAAACTGCAGTTAATAATATCCAAAGTTGAGAACCAGTTAAGTTCACTATATCATGCAGAGGATTTAGAGTCAGGTAAAGTTCTGTTTCCTTCTTGTCACTGTGTTCAGGCATCAACCTTTCCACGTTGATGTTTTTTCATGATGTTTCCAAGTTGAATCCTTGAGTCATCCCCATCTCAGCAATCCTACCTCAATCTGTAGAGTCCTGCAAGGAAAGAAAAATAAAGTTGCAGACTTTCTCACAGATTTTTCCTGCAACTTCGGTTTCCTCAGAGTCTGAGCCAAGGTTATGCATCTGGTCTGTATCAGAGCAGAGCCCTGGGTCCTGGGAGGTAGGGGACAGTACAGTAGAGGTTAGACAGTCACAGTACCTGTTGAATAACTTGATTGTAACAGATCTTTGAGAGTGAAAAGAAAAAAAAAATAATCTTTTAGTATTTCATTGCAGAACCACCAGCTCAAAAAATATTTTAGAAAGGGGAGAGCTACACAAAAAAAACCATACAAACCCTGGAAAGCTCTGTGTGGATAAAGATCTACATTGTCAGCCATGGAATACAAATGTGAAGATGTAAAGAATAAGAATGCATGCACTTCACAGTTATCATTGCAGTTTTATGTTTTGCAGTAGGGCAAAAAAATGACAGAAACTTGTTTCCTAGTCTGAATGGTTTAGATGGTTATATGGAAGTTTCTGTAACTTACCCTTTCTTTGTTTTACACAGTTAACTTTGTTTTCCACCGTAATTAATTTGAAGAGTGCTTTGAGTTCCTTAGATGGGAAGTATTATGCAAAAATAAAGAACAATTTAATGCAGGGTAACTCAACCTGAACACATGTATATGAAGAGAGAACCTCAAAGAGACTTTTGCCCAGCTGATGTATTTGGTATTCTCTCTGCCCTGCTGCCAAGTTTCCTGATTTCAGCCTATTCCATACAGAGATGTTGTTAGTTCATACATTTACCACTTGATGAATTTTCTCTCTAGAGTACATGATCAGAAACTTGATACGACCTTTCCCTGAATACACTCACTCGGAGCACCTAAAGAAAGATATCTAGCAAATTATTAATAAAGGATGAGGAAGGAGTAAAAAGACCTCTCTTCTCATTACCGTAACCAGTTGAGACCAGTTACACTTCAGTTGGGCTGTACAGGGGGAAACAATGAAATTGGATGTATTTCTTGCCATCTTCCTACAATAGATCTTTAGCTCTTACAACAGAAGATAACAAGATTTCACACTGAATCTTACTAGCGAAGGGAGTTTTTCATTGCTGTTATTACATTTCAATAAACTGCCTTAGACTAATTGCATAATACTACACGCAGTAATTGCTTCTGTGGAAAAGCAACAGCAGGGTATATTGCACCTGTATTTTTAATGATCTTTAAAGTTAGGTATGCCTTCTCCTTCATGTCCCGTGTCTCCTGGGGAGATGTTTATCATCCCTGGGGAGATGTTTATCATCCAAGGGGCAGCTCGGAGATTAAAGTCAAGTTGCAGAATAGCTTAGGGTAGAGGAAGGAGCAGCGGCCACAAACGCAGCGCTGCAGAAGGGGGACGTGCCCGGCGCTGCCCCTTTTCTCCCCTCACGCCACGCCGGCAGCCTCACGGCCGCGGCAGCGCACCCGCTCGTACCAAGCGCTCCCTCGGGACGCGAGGTTGAAACCGCACCGTGAAGGAAGAAAAAAAAAAAAAAAAAAAAAAAAAGGGACGTATCCTGGTGTCGACACACCCAGAGTGACCGGATGTGCCGGTTTCGGGGCTCACCTCGTCTTGCGTGGGAAAGCGATGCCGTGAGGCGCCCCTGGGCCGCGCGGCCCGGCCCTCTGTGAGCACCGGCCGGGTACCTGACGAGTGTCGCGCCACCGCACAGAGCTACGACATTAACTTAGAGGTTTCTAAACCCATGAGGTCAGCGTGCCACACTTTGCGCACCTCAGTGCGCGCTTTTTTCTCAGTGGCTGTGAAGGTCGGGCAAGCCAGCAGAGCTCATCCCGCTCCCTCCTGCCTGCCCCGCCCGCCTAGCAACAGCCGCACCCTTCTCTGATTGGCTGGCGGGCCCGGGGCGGGCTCCGCGGGAGCCGCGCAGACCAGCGCCCCCAGGCGGCAAGAGGGAGGAGGGTGGGGGAGGTAAGAGTGCTCCGCCGTCCGATTGGCTGAGGAGGCTGTTTCCCGCGCTCCGATTGGCTGCGAGAGGCGCCATCTCGAGCTCCGCGGCGGGGAGCTGCGCCGTGGGCCCGCGGCTCGAAGGAAGGGCTGCTGAGGGGAGCGAGGAGGGCTGGGCTGTGGGCGGGCGGGGTTGGCCGGCCTGGGCAGCTGCGCGTTGCAGGGGTGCATGCTGGGGACCAAATAGAGCGTAATCGGAACCACGCGTGAGGGGCTTTTGGGTTTTGTTTGTTTGTTTCTTTGTTTTTAATGTAGCAGCTAACTAGGAGCTGCAGAGCCAGGTAGGCCGCTGTGAGCTGGCCTCAGACAGCCCTGTGCTCTGTGGAGGGACCTGATGAAGGAGTAAAGGCATTTGCTCCTGTCTAAAAATACCTTTCCTCACACTCCATTTGGTATCTTCTTGATTTTTACAGTTACAAACACCTCAGGTTTGTTTCCTTGGTTATGCCTTCAGGGTATGTCCTACTGGAGGGATAAGTTTTTATTCCCAATGGCTATAACCAAATGTTATAAAAATTAAGAGCTCAAGGCTTTAATGTTATATGGCTTAATTACAGTTCTATTGCGTTAATTCTTCTAATGTTCTTTTAAAAATACACAATCACAAATTGCAAGGGAAGAATGGAGATTTTTTGGTAGATCTAAGTAAGTGTGTAGAGCTATGAGGAACTGACAAACCAACTTTTTCTGGAAAGGATTTTTTTCTGCTTTTCAAAATTTTGAATGGAAAAAGAAAGATTGAAGGCTTCTTCCACTGAAAAAGAGCTTTATCAAATTAGAACTAAATTAAAGAAATCTACATAGTTGGCTTAGGGCACAAGACTTAGATAATTAGTACTGATACAATTAATTTTTTTATCACCTGACATACAAGCACTACTGAAATGCTTCATCTGAACAACAGAAATATAGAGAACTATTGCTTAAGCTGACTATTTTTGTAGTTAATTTCTTCTTTTTTTAACAGGAACCTTTACTTACCAAAATGAGACACAATCTGGTGTGTCAGACATCTCCCACTGTCACTGTTCATGTAAAATTGAGTGCATCCAGATCACATCAGCAAAAGCGGCCTACCTTTAAAGACCATGAAGAAAATTGGGGAAAAAAGGTTCCTAGTCATAAATATAAATGTCCAAAGGGACCATGTCTAGTTATTCAGCGTCAGGAAATGACAGCTTTCTTCAAATTATTTGGTAGGTTAATAATGATAGATACCGATGCATTGACTGAACAGTAGAAAGCTATTAAGCAAGTATGTTTTCTAAACTCAATAATTTCGGTAGTGCTTTTTATATAGGTACTAATGGCCACGTCTTTGTCTAAACGTATTTTGTTGCTATATTTTAGTGTTTAAATATTTAATGCTTAAGTTAAAAATACAAAAAGTGCTACTAAACTGATGAAAAGTATCTTTTTAAATTACAAATGAAACCGAGGTTATACTTCCTTTTATGATCATTTCCCTTTCCTTTCTATTTTCTCTTATATGTCAACAAATACATGTAAAACAATGTACATCTTGTTTTACACAAGGATTAAAAAAGGCTGGACTTGCAGTCTTTGTTTGTTATTGTGGGAATAAACATTTAGGGGGAGAAGTGGAACAGGAAGAAAATCTGAGGAGTTGTAGCATCTTTTCTGCATTTGTGTCTCTTTCATATGAAGTTTTGTATTTATTTAATTTAGTGAAGAGATTAAGTAATCGTGGCAGATTACACTTGGTTTTTATTTGAAACTTGAATACAGGAGTGAATCAGAGTTTGCGGTAATCCTATTATAGCACATGTTCACAGACAGTGATGCACTGACCACAAATAATTAAGCCAGTATTGCCTTACAAAGGCTGTCAGGTAAGCAAGGTGCAGAGATCTCAGCGGTCTATGGTTCATCAGAAATAACGGTATGCTATTTGATGGAACCACTTAATGCAGGAAGAAGTTACATAAATAGAAAAAAATACTGGTGAGTTTTCACCTTCACTTGCCGTTACTGAGAATGAATGAAATGCCGTCACTAGATTTTCCACCTTGCCTTTCTGGTAGTTTGTTTTCTTTTGTCGCTTAAGTTTTTTCATACCTAATCTCTTTCTCCCCTCAGTTTCTCTGTTCTCTACTGCTGGGCTGGGTCTAGCTTCTTTCTTTTTATTTGGTTTAACAAAAGGACCATCTGTTATTTATTTACTAATACTTTCTAACAAAAACAATTTTGGTGTTTGAAATGCTACAACTTTCTTTTGTTGCAGATGATGATCTAATCCAAGACTTCCTTTGGATGGACTGTTGCTGTAAAATTGCAGACAAGGTACGTGTATTTCCCTCTTAGTTAACAGAACATCTATTGAGAGAAAAATCTGCTCTTAATTATTTGATACTGTAATGTAAATACAGACCGTAATTTTTTTTCTAATGTGTACATATGGAAGCTTCAAGAAACTCAATTTATGCTTTCCTCATTGATAAAAATGACCAAAATATCTTGGTGCAAGATCAATGTGTGAAGCATTTTAGGAAACAATGTACTGAAATAATATATTGATACTTAATAATGAATGTAACATTTTACATTTTAAAACAGTATCTCTTGGCAATGACTTTCGTTTATTTCAAGAGGGCTAACTTCACAATAAATGAGCATACCAGGATCAATTTCTTTGTCGCTCTGTAAGTACTTTTAAATTATCTGGTTTTATTAGGCTTTATTAGGATAAACTTTGCATTATTTTATTTCTTTGTTTATGCCACTGATAATTGTGATATACAATGAGATTCTTTAATGAGTGTGTAGTTGTTTGGGTTCTATATGAAGTATAGAAATGTAATCTACACACTATATACAAGTAGTGCAAATTCAACATTATTCCTCTGATGACCACCTGTGAGGAACAAGCTTGAGCAGCAGTGAGGGAACGTTTGCATTGGTGTTGTGATACATAGTGTGGCATTCTGCCTACCAGACTGTAAATCTGTGAACTTTTTTAAGCATTACAAGAAATGTATGCAGGACAATACCTGACAACATATACATGGCTCACACTTCCTGTTCTAAGACCCTGTTTTATATCTTTGCCAGCCTTTAAGTCATTTGTACTGAAATATTTCATCATGATATGCACCACAGGAGTAACTTTTTATTAAAGTTTCTGTCAACGTGATTTAAGTCAACTGTAAAAATGTTGCTAGAGAATTTCTGAGAACTTTTTTGAACCGTTCTAAAATTTCTATACTTTGAAACAGAGGTGTAATCAGGAATCTGTCTTTACCAAGCCTATATAATCTCTCCATGTTTGGCTATACCTGCACAGTGATTCAGCATTTTCTTTCATCGTGTTACAGTGCTCAGGTCATCTTTTTCTGTAACAGCACTTCTCCGATGCTCTGATTTGCACATTAGTGGGGGGATAAAGATGGCTGTGGTACCTGATTTCACAGCATCAGCTGTTTCTTCTGCTGTAAATGGTATTCTGGGTAGCATCCACTGAGCATGGAGGAAGAAGCTGTCCGACTCCACTGAAGGGAGAAAATCCAGGCCAGAAGAATGAGAGGATTAGAAAGGTTCAAAGGGTCTGGTGAGGCTGGGACTAGAGGGAATATTGGGGTTAGGAGCAAGTGAGAAAATTGGGGAGGAGAATAAAAGTCATCATTTTTTCAGGTATGATTTACAGGAGTTTAGTATCAGATGGATATAGAAGTAAATATTTTCCTGTTATCTGAGAAGACAACACAAAACCAAAAGTATATGTGAAGGAAGGGAGAAATACAGACGTTAAAGAAGTAATTTAAGGTTTTCGTTTATACATGAAGGTAGACCTGTATTTAGTTGTTTGCTGCTAATTTAATGCGAGCAACATAATTTTCCAAGAATAGCTAAAATCCATAAAGTAGAAAATGTAAAGTTTAAAATTACGTAAGATAGTTTTAAGCTTTACTTAGAGAATCAGTCAGAAACTGTTCATTTTAGTGCAAGGATATCTTGCCAGTTTGGAGAAAGCTGTCAGGATATGTTAGTTCTTGCATATCTACTGATTTAGGAGACTTTAGGGTAAACAAATTTTTATAATAGCTTAAGTTTTTATTTACCCAAAAGATACACATGGAACTTTCTGATTAAGAAAATACTGTACTCCTGAGAGAAGGCTGTATTTTGTTAGCAGTTTTTCTCACAATATTAGGAAAAGAGCTACTTCAATATTATGTCTTTTAATTTAGAAATCATACCAATATAGTGATTTAAGATTGAACAACATTTACAGACACAAACATATATATGTTTGAAGGTATCTGGCAAATACAGTTGAAGAAGATGATGAAGAATCAAAGTATGACATTTTCCCATGGGCTTTGGGAAAAGCCTGGAGAAAGCTCTTCCCTGATTTCTTGAAGTTAAGAGATCAACTATGGAGTAGAATTGACTACAGGGCTATTGTAAGCAGACGCTGCTGTGAAGAGGTAGGAAGGGTTTTAATATTGTAGATGTTGAAACTACAACAATTAATACCAGACAACAATCTAGCTCTATACGAATAATTTCTTCCCTAAAATGCGTAGACAAGCCATAGGAAAGAAAAGATGCACCTAAAATGTAATGGTCCATTTATCCTCCACGAATGTTTTTTTCTCCTGCATTTAAAATACATTCTTTGAAACTGTGCTTTTAAGGTAAACTAGAATATTTTACATTGCGCTACTGTTAAAAGTGAAGTTTTTATTGACTAGAATCTTTCTGCTTTATGCAAATATTTTTATTTAAAATTTACTATCGTTTTTTTCACTTCATTCACTTGAGAAATAATTTGTGTGTGTGTATGTTTGCTTTACAAATTATAAGTTTGTACACAAGTAAAACCTTCAAATAAAAATCCCAGCACCTCAGGTGAAATTTTAATCCTTTCAAAATTAATAATATAACTTTTTAAGGTAAGGGTTTTTCACTGCATTTAAAAAAACCTTGGAAGGACACACTTTTAACATTCTCTACTATTAGTGCAGTGTTACAACCTACATTTTTCAAACATATTAGGAGGGGAAAAAAGACATTCCTCACTTTTCAGGTGGAATGTATCTGTCTGGAAAAGCCCTGTCATGTTCTAAGAATATAATGTTTACTACAGCTGGTGAAAAAGAAAATCTCATTTACTCTAGAATCCCATCTCTGGGGATGGGATTGGGTGCTTATGGGAAAAGTACAAGGAACAAGGCAAGTGTAGAATGCTTTTCCCAGTGTACCCTCCCAGCTTCCAACAGTCATCAGTTCAGTGCTGTTGTGAACCAGAAGATCCATCTAGTTGATGTTTAGTAGTTACTAAAAGACACCATCTTCAGTCCAACATACAAAGCATAAACTGGTATTTGTGATGATTCCCATGAATATACAAGGCTGTAAACTGTTGTGTTTCCAGCTCTGATTCATAACTGGTTCACTTACTCGTGCCTAAGGTAGCAAACTTTCTAGTGAGACAGAAGCAAGTAGATAATAGATGATATCCATTTCAGCTACGTAGTATTCATTCTCTGCCATACATGAATCAGATGGCTTGTTTTCAGCTGTATGTTTTCCCATTATTTTTATGGT
The DNA here is from genome assembly GCA_013401315.1 of Balaeniceps rex. Lineage (NCBI taxonomy): Eukaryota > Metazoa > Chordata > Aves > Pelecaniformes > Balaenicipitidae > Balaeniceps > Balaeniceps rex. The sequence continues at coordinate 28,568 of VYZW01010129.1, forward strand.
TTCTGACATAACGGCTTTTCTGATGTAATGGCTATTCTGATAGGTGATGGCTATTGCTCCAACACATTACGTATGGCAGCGAGAACGTTCTATGCACCACAGTGGAGCTGTGAGAAACTACGATGATGAAGTACAGCTGCCCCGAGGACCTAGTGCTACTCCTACACACTGCTTGCTTTGTGGTAAGAAAGGAAGATTTGTACGACTAGGCTTATCATCATCTTCCTCCTCATCTACTGGCACTTTGGAGATGACAGAATTACATTCATCCCAGAATTCAAAGGACACCTTTTCAACTGAAAAAATGCTTGTTGACTCTCCTATTTACTACGCCCAAGGTATGGTTTAATATTGCAAATAATTTTCAAGTAGTTTAGGCAACTGAGGCCATATTTGCCCTTTAGACTACTGTGGGGACTACTGTGTCCTCCTTGGTATGACAAGACATGATCTCTATGCATTAGCAGAAATCCTTATTACAAATGCAGTTACCTTGGCAGAACTGTGCTTTTACTGCTGTAGTTTCATTTTCATTTTCACATCTTGTCTCTTGCCTCTATGTCAATGACCAGCTGGAGTGCATGGAGCTCCACCTGGGGATGGATGAAGAGCTGACTGAGAGCTTATGGGTCAGGATTAAAGGGAGGGCAGGGACAGGTGACGTTATAGTGGGGGTCTACTACAGGCCACCTGACCTGGAAGGCTGAGCGGATGAGGCCCTCTATAGACAGATAGGCGCAGCCTCACGTTCACAAGCCCTGGTCCTCATGGGGGACTTCAACCACCCCAGTATCTGTTGGAGGGACAATACAGCAGGGCATAAGCAATTGGGGAGGTTCCTGGAATGTGCTGATGGTAACTTTCTTCTCCAAGTGATAGAGGAGCCAATGAGGAGAGGTGCTATGCTGGACCTTGTTCTCACCAACAAGGAGGGGCTGGTGGGGAATGTGAAGCTCAAGGGCAGCCTTGGCTGCAGTGACCATGAAATGGTGGAGTTCAAGATCCTTAGGGCACCGAGGAGGGCGCACAGCAAGCTCGCTACCCTGGACTTCAGGAGAGCAGACTTTGGCCTCTTCAGGGATCTGCTTGGTAGAGTACCATGGGATAAAGCCCTGGAGGGAAGAGGAGCCCAAGAAAACTGGGTAATATTCAAGGATCACCTCCTCCAAGCTCAGGAGCGATACATCCCAACAAAGAAGAAGTTGGGCAAAAACGCCAGGGGGCCTGTACAGATGAACAAGGAGCTCCTTGGAAGGAAGACTTAGGGAACTACAGGCCAGTCAGTCTCACCTCTGTGCCTGGCAAGATCATGGAGCAGATCCTCCTGGAAACTGTGCTAAGGCACATGGAAAATAAGGAGGTGATTGGTGACAGCCAACATGGCTTCACTAAGGGCAAATCATACCTGACAAATTTGGTGGCCTTCTACAATGGGGTTACAGCATCGGTGGATAAGGGAAAAGCAACCAACATCATCACCTGGACTTCTGCAAAGCGTTTGACACGGTCCTGTATGACATCCTTGTCTCTAAATTGGAGAGACGTGGATTTGATGGATGGACAACTTGGTGGATAAGGAATTGGCTGGATGGTCGCTCTCGAAGAGTTGTGGTCAAAATGGCTCAATGTCCAAGTGGAGACTGGTGACGAGTGGTGTTCCTCAGGGGTCAGTATTGGGATCAGTGCTGTTTAACATCTTTGGTGACGTGAACAGTGGGATTGAGTGCATGCTCAGCAAGTTTGCTGACGACATCAAACTGTGTGGTGCGGTTGACACGCTGGAGGGAAGGGATGCCATCCAGAGGGACCTTGACAGGCTTGAGAGGTGGACCAAACCTCATGAAGTTCAACAAGGCCAAATGCAAGGTCCTGCACATGGGTCGGGCCAATCCCAAGCACAAATCCAGGCTGGGCAGAGAATGGGTTGAGAGCAGCCCTGAGGAGCAGGACTCGGGGGTGTTGGTCAATGAGAACCTTAACATGACCCGGCAATGTGCGCTCGCAGCCCAGGCGGCCAACCATAATCCGGGCTACATCAAAAGAAGCGTGGCCAGCAGGTCGAGGGAGGTGATTCTGCCCCTCTACTCGGCTCTGGTGAGACCCCACCTGGAGTACTGTGTCCAGCTCTGGGGCTCCTGACATAAGAAGGACATGGACCTGTTGGAGCGAGTCCAGAGGAGGGCCACGAAGATGATCAGAGGGCTGGAACACCTCTCCTACGAGGACAGGCTAAGAGAGTCGGGGTTGTTCAGCCTGGAGAAGAGACGGCTGCGGGGAGACCTTATAGCAGCCTTCCAGTACCTGAAGGGGGCCTACAAGAAAGCTGGAGAGGGACTTTTTACAAGGGCGTGTAGTAACAGGACAAGGGGTAATGGCTTTAAACTGAAAGAGGGTAACTTCAGGTTACTATGAGGGTGGTGAAGCACTGGAACAGGGTGCCCAGAGAAGTTGTGGATGCCCCATCCCTGGAAGTGTTGAAGGCCAGGTTGGATGGGGCTCTCAGCAACCTGGTCTAGTGTCCCTGCCTGTGGCAGGGGGGTTGGAACTAGATATTTAAGGTCCCTTCCAACCCAAACCATTCTGTGATTCTGATTCTATGACTTCCTGGAAGTATTGACTACTTTATATTCTTCGTCTCTTCAAATTACCTTCATCTACTATGGTAGATTTTGGGTTGCGTTCCAGTCTTATTAGGCATTTATTACTATTCTTGCATTATAAATTAAATTGAGCATCCTAAACACGTAGGATTGGCTAGAAGAAACAGTAAAATACCAAGGTGTGTCATGCGAGTTAAGACAGTGTGTGTACGTGAGTTAAAGCGCTCTTGTGGAGACCTCTGTTTTTAGAGAGGGGAGGCTGCTCAGTTGCTGTCATCAGTTGCACATATGTTAAATCACAATTCACATTTTCCTTTAAGTGTATCTCAATTGTTGACACAGTTTATACAAGATTTCCTTTTAAGACTGGGGTATGAGTAGAAAACAATACTTTATTGTGAAAATTGTTTTATGTAATTGAATCTTTGCACATTAATCTACTCAAAATAGCATCCCAAGCCTTTGTATGAGAAGCCCCCATTACATACAGCAGTTACAGGGCAAATGCTCATTGTTTAATTTATTATTAAGAGTGAAACACACTTGAGATGTAAACTTCCTGGGGGAGCTGTACCAGGCTTCAGTTCTGCAAAAATGCTTTCATGTGCGTAACCACTGCAGAGTTCTTAGCATACTTATTTAAGAGAGGGTTACAGTTACAGCTCCATTTTTTATTTGCATATGTTCTCACTAATATCCACATTTTCACTATTATAGTAGGATTGTGTTATTGCTTTTGACAGCTTCAGTACAACTGTGATTCTCAAGAGATCCTTCAACTCGGAAAAATTTGGCATTTGAATCTTCCTTGAGATACAGAACAAGTCAGGTGGCTACAGCACATAATTTAATGTGTCACCACATGCTTATGTGGAGACTTATGTGAGACCCTAAAAGACTTAATTTAAAATCTGTTTTTACTTGAGAGATCTTGCCTTTCGTATCTGACAAAGGTCAGAAAAAAATGTGTTTATTTTGACCATTTGAAAATGCTTTATGTAAAGTTCACAGATAACCAGGCAACTTTCAGCATGGCTGGTGGAAGTGAACCAAAGCTATACATGTCAACAACTGGTCTTTTTCCTGAAATAAGCACAGCCTTATCAAGAGAACAAATTCAGTGAATTTCAGTTTCTCTTACAGTTGTGCTTTAAGAACATTGTTCTTAAAGAAACTGATAGCCACCAGTTGGCAGCCAGTGAAGTCAGAAGCTGCTTCACTTGCATTTCAAAGGGCAGAATTTGATCCATTATTTTCTTACTAGATTTTTTTCTCCTTATTTCTGGTAGACTGTCAGAGCCTGTCCAGCAAAAGGAGACGAGGTAGCACCTTCAACCAAGACAAATCCATGGATTGGTTTACAAGCAATGAAGAATGAAATACACCCGATGACACAGAAGCAGATACGTTGCTTTGCAGAACAATCTGTGTGGCATAGTGACACCATACCTGATAATTCTGTTAAGACTTTTCCCTTTAAATAGCAGGTGGGATTTCAAACTTTATATGCAGTCGAAATCAAAGCAGTCATTACTTAAAAGTTACACAACTTGCAAAATGTAGTGGCTACTTTGTAACATTTTATTTTATTCTGATACAATACTCAAATTAGCAGCTAACGTCTCAGCAGCATCAAGAAACCAGTGGTTGAAACTTTCTCAGCTTGGTAAGGAATGCTAATTAAAAAACAAAACAAGTTACTACTTCAGTATTTCAATATACAATGATTAGTTTATTATTATAAGTCTTACGATTTCATGATATAGTAGCATGTTAAATGCTAGTACAAAAAATAGTATTTTTGAAAATAAAATACCACTAAACGTTTAAGATGAAAAACCATTTTCCAAGTGTCTCACCTGAATGAGCATCCTGCCAATAAGATGGTCTAGCAACGTAAGGTACTGAGCGGTATGTTTCAGCATCATCAGAAAGTGATTCTGGGAGAAGTAAATTTTTTTTTAATTCTTTCTAACAAGTTTAAAACATACATGCAGACTAGAGTTGCCAATGCGCATGGATTATTTTTCCCTGATGTAGTTTCATTTTCTTTTTGCTTCTGTTGAAGTGCTTTGTTGTCACCTGTGAGTACATTCAGACCTCTGCTCTACTATGGATTTTGCAAATCTGTGCTAGTATGAGGCATCTTTTTTGCATTTGCCAGGACAGGATGATTACAAAACAGAGCACACTGGTAATGTTTCCTCTATGGAATCCTTAACCCATCTGGGTCCCTAAAGCAGCTACAGGACGAGTACAGAGGACTGAATTTTATTAAAAAATAAGAATTTGAGAACAGTAGTAGAAGGGCAGTCATTCTTTATTTGCAGATTGCAATTTATTTTCTATTTAGTCTAGATTTTTAATAAGATATTTAAACTTAAATAACCATCAATATATCCTTTTTCAAACCTGACAAGGTCTAGGTTGTCCAGAAGCTTGTCTATTCTTCACAACAATCTCAGCTGACCTAAGAATAAAATACTGCCTCTTCCTACAAACTTTGCGTTCATTATATCCTTGGATATAATTAGCAATCAGCAATAATGTTCTTACCATTGTATTCACTTTCTTTAAGAACTACTTGATCCCGAATGTGGATTTCTTCGTATTCCTTTTGAGGTGGTTCTTCGATATTTTCTTGAGTTTCCACCATTTGGCTTGATTTGGAATTCTTAAGTTTAGCAGGGAGTACCAACCAATTTCTATGAGTTACCTCAATGATCCTTTCACACAAAAAAGGGAGCTTGCAGGTCTGTATTCTGTCTAAAAGGTCAATAACCTGTGTGATGCTTTTGAAGAAATGCAAAGGATAAAGCAGTATTTAGAAAACTCAAATCATACACTGTTAGTCTCAATTCTACTCCCTTTGTCACATTCTTTACCTCTGAGGTTACACGAGTCCTTCAATTTTAGGGTAAAGGAGCAAGCAACCTGACTACTGAACTGGAAAACAGTACAGTTATTTTGAAGATGTCATTAAGTGAAAACTTCCACTGACCATAATGAGAACATTCCCAAAGTAAAGGCCAAAGGATATGGCCAGGTGTAATTTATACTGAGTGCAACTCCCTAAAAAAAATTACATGGGGAAAAAAAAAATTAGTTAAACATTTCGTTAATGCTGGATGTATATTTTAAAAGATGTTTGGTTTTGTAACAATGTTAGGTGAATACATGCCTGAATACATGCGTAAGTGCCAGAAGTAAATACTTACTTTGCTAAATACACAGCACACACACCACCTTGTTTCAGACTTGGGAGTATAACAGGCAGAGCCGACTGAGGGTTAAGCATATCCAGAACTATCTGCAAGAGAAAAATGCATGTGTTTTCTTTGTAAATATTAATATATTATCTATCAATTTTTTTCCATTACAACAATGCTTGGAAAAACAACATTTATCTATGGAAAATGAATGCATACAACAGCAGTATGCAATCACAAACCAGTTTTATTACTGCCTCTCAAAACCTTAGGGTAACCTGAGGTCCACACATTTACAAAACAAAGTCCTTGCTACTTCCAAATGAATTTCTATTAAAACGGCAAGTAGCGTTTGACCAATGCAGTAGTCCTGTGTTAACATTAAACCTGCTACTAATTAAATTCCATAATGCTGACACTAATAAAAACTTTCAGAAGACTACATTTACTAACACCTTTGGATATCTAGTTTTCAAATGTAAAAAAAATAAATGTTCAAGTGCATCTTTATGATGAAAAGATCACACTACAGTCTCAATATCTAACTTGCTGTTTGTGTCAAGATTTAGAAAACTTGTCTTTGGCAATTTATCCATCTTCTGCTAGAAAACTATTCAAATTGTAAAACAATAGGATATGCAATATCTGATCCTTCCTGTGTACTGTTACATTTAAAGTTTTAAAAATTATATTTTTATGCTATGTATCTTATTTCTTTGCTCAATGTGTTTAACACAATTGTCATTTGTTTAAAGTGTTAATGTAAGTAGTTTGTCTGCTTTACATAGAAGGGTGGTTAACATCTAGCTGTTTCCCCCAGCACACCTCCCTTTACAAAATCTGGGTATAAACAGCAGGACAGGAGAGCAAGCGACACCATTCCTTACTCTAACTTAGGCCTCAGTTACATTGTGCGTTCTATGTAGCTGATAGCAAAATGTTTACATATTTGTATTTTCAATTAGCTTATGTATTTTTCTTAAATTTAATGTTTGAAATATATGCCTTAGATACAAAAATATCCCTTTCTCCAAAATACAAGTAAGTTAGTTTTTCTCTGCTTACAAGACAGCAGTGATTAATTGTAGTAGTTCTATACTACAGCCATATCGCTCTTTCATTTGGGAAACTGTAACTGAAACCTTGAAAATACTTGTTATCTGACAAAAAAAAAACCAAAACACAATGTTTCTTTCACTGATGAGGATCAGATTGTTTTTTCTCATGTTAAACTAGATATGGGAATCCCATTGTGAGTGTGAGCACTAGAGGTTTTATTTTATGCAGAAAAGATAAATGTCAAATGGGGGGATTTTTTGGACTTACTGCGTCAAGTGTTACAGATTTCATGTCCGCAGCAGCTGTTGAAATGTCTTTAAGAATGAAATCCACGTTATCTGGCCATTCTTCCATATGTCCTATTTCCCATGCAGCACGCCAGTGCCTGTAATTCTTCTTAGCTAAATTATGATGATCATCTCTGATTTCATAACTTATAACACGTCCTTTGGCCCCAACTGAAAATGAACAAGAGATAGCAGTTTTACTACTTCCCCTCCACCTCCCGTAATAAAGAATTTAGAAAAAAGTAACATAGTAAATGACAGGAGTACACCTTTAAATCTCAGCTTCACTTTAGGTAATAATCACATATGAAACAATCAATTACAGTTTATTTTTTCTTTATATTTTAAAAAAATATATGCAAATAAAGTGCTGGGTTAGTTCTTTTACAAACTGAAATCCATCAATCCACAGATGGAATAAAGCATAGTTGTAGTAGTACAAACTATTCCTGAGATGTCCTCCCTAAGTAACTCCTGCAGCAAAAGGTGACTTGAGCATCTGTGGTCCTATCAATCGATGATTCTCCTGCTACAGCTACCAGAGGTACCAGCCGAGAAAGCTGCAACGTTGGTCACTACTCACAGATGCTCTAAAGTTGACAGACAGCGACTGCTGCTGGTGTAAGATTTGAAACTGCTGGTTTTAAATGTTTTTTTGACAATCCTCATTTTTACAAAGGTTTGCTGTTTTCCATGCATAGTTCATTCTCCAGCTGTCCCTTCTTAGGGTTGGGGAAAGGCTAAGAAAGCCCCCACACCTGCTCACTGACCTCAGCCCCATAGACAAGTTTTCAAGGGTACTTGTGTTATTTTCCTCTTATTGTCTGTAACTGTAATAATTTATTTTATTACTTGTTTTAAGTATAAATGTACTATCCTGAAATTTACCACATGGGTCCAATACACAGTGTTCTTCATAAAGGAAGTGTTAGGAGGATAGCCAGGCACAGACAGCAGCATGTGCATTGCTGTATTGTTCTATCCTTGTATTACTCTAATTTCACAAACCTATCACACCAGTAGCTTCTCTTTCTCCTTGCTACTTTTTAACAGGCAAAGACAGCTTTCAGCAATCAGCATCTCCGCAGGTCAGGTTCTGTGACTTATTAAGCCATTTCATGTTGGAGCCACCAGGCTCCTTCCCTCACCTATGTGATCCCACTGTGAATCCATTCAGAAAACTGAACAATAGAGGGATGGGTTTCCCGGCAGTCTCTCCCTGATCTAGCTCACCCTGGATCAGACAGAGGCCAGAGCCAACGCGTAAGGAGGGAGGGTTTCAGCAGTGTTGCTTTTGGTCCCCTTAAGCAGTTGCAGAATCACAGCACCAACTCCTTTTTACTCAAGATTATCAGTTTGGAACTATTGGAAGAATAAAATTGTTCACATTGGGCTCAGTCTTATTCCTTCCTCTGCTCATTCCAAAAATTTCCTACATTTTGAAAATGACTTCTGTAAAAATAAGGACAACTAGTTAAAATATCTAGGCAAAACTCTTCATTACTGTGAAGCTACAGTATGTCAAGTTTGCACGCATCATATTTTCCAGTTCTCAAAGATCTTAAAGTCACTACAAATGCCACATTCTTAACACAGTCTTAACTTTGTCCTGTTGCATGTCAGTGGTTTCTGGGAAAGATTAAAGAAGGAACGGAAAATAAAACATAAACTGAGAGTAACACGAAGAGAGGAGATTAATGAAATCTGTTAAATCAATGAGAATTTTGGAAATTAAATACTTCCATGGACCTTGGTAATGTGTCCACTAGATTTAATTCCAGCATTTACCTGTGTAACAGCTATTTTTCTTGTTGGATATCACTGTATTAAGTGGTGGCAAAGTTAGCCACCATTAGGAAAGAGCAAATCAAATCTATTTCTGGGTCAGCGCTAAATTGTGTTATGCTGTGACTAACACTGTCCATATTTGGCGCCGATTTAAGTTCAATAAATTTGAAAATAGCAATACAATCTCATACCATTTTCCCTCTCCTGAAGACAGAGCTGAACTGGCGCACAAGGACTGTTTTCTTCCCATGGATAGGGTTAACAGTCTGGTGATGCCAAGGATTTTGCTGACTTGGCAGCTAAATTAAAGCAATCAGAAGGAACCTATAGGACAAGACTGAAAAAGCAGAAGAATAATCAGTAAGTCCAGGTGTGTTTGCATGAAATGGCCACAGTGGACTGAATACCCAAGGCAGAAAATAATCTGCTGTATTTAGCAAAAGCTAACTTTTGCCCTAGCCAACATCAGGTATTCGATCTCTTGTCTTTGGATTTAAGGTCTGCATGTAGGGGAAGATGGGAAAAGCTAATGACTCTTACTTTCCCTCTCTCCAAAGGCATCTCTGGAAACAGAAGTGCTGACTTTTGTCTTCTGTTTTGTCAGCTTCTAGCTCCCACAGCAGCAGTGGTTGCTTTGAGGATAATCCCATACTATCTTCAAAATCCCATCGTGGAACTACAAAAAAAACCCTAGTTTATTGCAGAAAGATGATTGGAAGGAACTAAGGAATAGCAGTAGGAGGCAGAAAGAAGGAGAGGGAGCAGAGGTGCAACTGCTGACCTCAGAACCTGGGCCCAACGTATATCAAGACCACCTGCACCTGAGTGATCTTGGGGCAGCATTTAATGGCTTATCATTAAAATAAGCATTTTCAACTGAATTAGTATGCTAGGTGATTACTGCAGCTAAAACAAAGGGCTAAGAAGAACAAACTGCTCTGCTCATCTCAGTAGCGGACCCTCCAGGTTCCCTTTGCTGCTGCTTCTATGCCCTCAGCAATTTTAAGCTCCTGATGGATCTCAGCACTCTGGTTTGTACCATTCACTGAGTGTAACCGTTCCTAATTCTTCATGTTATCCTCAGTAGGGTGACCTGGCATCCCAGAGCAGGGTTGGATCGACGACGCTGGGAACATACTTGCTGAACACTAAACTTCCTCAGAAAAACTCATGCTTCTAAAAAGCCTTGTATTGTTATCCTAGAGCACATGCCAAGGGACAGCAGATATACAGCGTTGCTATGTGGTAGAGTAAAAAAACTAGTTCACCGCCCTCAACTTCTAAGGTTATTTAATGGACTTGAACAAAAAGAGCAGCCGGTTTGTTCAGTTTGTCTCCCTCGCAAGAGTGTAAGAGGTCTTCACCTCCCACAGATACTTGGCTGGCTGAAAGTGGGAGTACTGAAATGTTTTCTATGTTGAACTGTTGGATGGTACAGAGTACAACCGCAAAAGCAGCCCAAACCGTAAACATTTTACAAAGACAGCATAGTCTACAACAATGCTTTATAACACACACTGGAAAATAGTAAAAGAGAAATGTTAGTGCTGAGGTTTCACAGCTCAGGATACAGGGTGCTTCTCAGGTTCAGTGACCACTGCTGACACCCTCAGGCATTCAGTTACTCTGATGGTGGGTTGCCCACAAACCCTGTCTTTGAACATAAGCCTTCAGGATATGCAGCTCGTGCTTTTCTGCCGTATCAGTTCAAGATGATCCATGATGAGGTTCCCATCTTTTGAGGGTGAAATCCCTTAATATTGCAGAGAAGGGCAGTATTCTGCAATAGCACAAATACATTTAAACAAAAACCAATTTGAAAACCAAATTCAAATGGTGCTTTATTTTTCAGGTGTGTGCAAAAGCAGTTACAGCAAACAACTGGGGGGTTTTTGTTTTGGTTTGGGTTTTTTCTTTCCTTAAGGGAGTTGTTCCACCAGGAGCTCATAAATCAAATTACTCTGAAATGCGGTCCACTAACAGGACACCTACAGATGAGATGAAGCGTAAGGGTGAGGTTTCATCCTCACTCACATTGCTGAGTGCAAAGGGTCTCTACCTTTTAGAGCACTGAGACCTAGATCAAACCAGGCTGTCACATGAAAAACCAACAGTGTGTGTCCACATAAGCATTTTCACTGGTACCCAGCAATCTGATTATTCACGTGGTCCATCAAGATAAGGAAAAGCAAACTGAGAAAGGTGAGAGATTGGAGAAAGAGTCTAGTATGGTTAAGCCAAAGCCAACAATGATGGCTGGAACTCAGCTTTCTGCAGGACATGCAGTAACCCTTTGTACTATGGCCTTCAAAATACAGTCAAAACATTTTGCAGTCCCTGCACTGGCTCTGACACAGGCATAATTTTCCTTTAAGTCAACAAACTATATATGAACATGTGAACTGCAGCGAAACTTCTAAGAACTAACCATAAGTATTTGGTCAAAAGAAAGGCAACGTGTGGTAAGGGAATTGCGCTGCTTCTATGTTTTCTGAAACCAGGTTCTCACCTGCTCTTGACAGAAACAAGCTCATAGCGCCAGACCCACTGCCAGTTTCCAAAATGGTGTCTCCCGGGTGGACATCCATCATCATTAACATAGCACTTATATCCTGCATGTGAGAAAAAGACAGCACATTACTAGTCTTGGAAACTAAGGGTGAGATTCGGCCAGCGACTGCCCGGTGAGCAGCCAGTACCTTGGGGTAGGCGATGGTGGGCCCCCGTGGCATCAGCAGCACGTACTCCTCCAACGAGGGCCGCCTCAGCAGCAGCCGTGCCCCGGCCGACGTACGCAGCACCTGCCCGGGCAGCTGCCCGATGATGTTGTGGTGGGGCAAAAGGCCACCAGGGCTGGCCAACACCGAACCCACCGCCAGCCGGCACAACAGCTTCAGCGTCGTGTTGTGCTTCCTCCGCAACTCTGCCAGAGCCAACTCCCCAGAGCGGAAAGGGCCGGGACGCACTCCCGCCGCCTCAGGACTCACCTGAGGGGCGGCGGCCGCCGCCACCTCCTCCTCCTCAGGGGGAGCCTGAGCGGCGGCCGCGCACCGCCCCACCGCCGCCGCTTCCTCCGGCGGCAGCAGCCGCCTCACCCGCTCCAGCGGCGACAGCGACGTCTCCCACGCCCGCCTCCGAGGCCTCCCGCCGACGGCCACCCCATCGCCGGAGGAGAGGGNGTCCGCGGGGGGGGGGGGCGGAGCACACACCCCGCCGCAACCCTCGCCAGGCCCTCATGAGAGGCAAGGCGGGAAGAGACGTTCAACCGCCGCCCCGCACGCCTGCGCCGCGCACCCCGATGACGCTGCCCGGCGTCATCGGGGCGCGCGGCGCAGGCGCGCGGGGCGAGCACGCGGCCCGTGCATGCGCCGGCGCGGAGGGCCGGGCGAGAAGCGCCATGGCGGCGGCAGCGTGTGGCGGGGGGGCGGGGGGCGCGGCGCGGGGCCCCTGGGGCTTCCTCCCCCGGNGGGTGGGATGGTGGACGGCCGGCGTCCCGAGCAGCCTCGACGCGTGGCCGCGGCCCGCTCGGCTTCACCCCGCCTTCTCGGCGCCATGTGGCGGGGGTCGGCGTGGACGGCCAGGCCCGGGAGAGGAGACGCGGCGTCCCGGTGCGGGGAACGGGATAAGGGTCCCGTGGGGAGGCCCGGAGCTCCGCAGGGTTCAGCCACAGCCCCCGCCCCCCCGCCCCGCGGTGCTTGGGGCACGACCACGCGTGTCATCCTCTGGGGTGGGGGTGCGGGGTGGAATCCGCTCCTCTCAGAGGAGCATCTAAGGATTGCTCATCACAAGGCAAATTTCACGTTTTGGAGGGGGAAAGAAGCACTGGAGACTTTTTGATTTTTTTTTTTTTTTAAACAACAAAAAAAAGGGGGCTATCGACAGAAGCACTGACTGTGTAAAATCATTTGTCTTTCGTATAACCTGCGTGGAAGAAGCCTTCCTTGAAGGAACAAGCTATGTTACTTCATGGCACATCTCACCTTAATCGAAAAGGTGATGCTACAGAGCAGGTTGGCTGCTGCGTGTCCACTTAGCTTACATACAGTTCACATTCCAGTAAAGGCAGTATCTCTCCACACTTACCTGCCCTTGGAAGTATTTCTATGCAAGCTGTTATGCTGCCCATGACACGTCTTCCTGAGCTCAGGAATCCTGCGAGAAGGTATTCAGTAACTATTCAGAGCACACATCAGAGGTCTTGGATGTTCTCCGCCTTGAATTTTTTTTATTTGACTTCACCTCAGGTGAGCACTCGACCTGAAAATATCTGCAGTATATATAGTAAGGTACCTTTTCATCCTCTTTATGTTGAAGTAATCCTGTTTTCTTTACTTAGAATATTCTATTTCCTGAGGAAAAATGTATCCCTTGGATAAAGTATGTGAAATCACCCTCTTTATCATAAGAAGTAAGGAGGGCTTTTTAAAATGCATTTTGGTATAGCAACAATTTAGTTTATTTAAAATATGGTAAGAGGTATTTCAGAGTACTTAATACACAGATTATCAATCCAAAGGAAGATGGTAGTGTCTCATTTTTCTCATTTGAGCAGCTTAGTCCCTGAACTTTGAAAACTCCCAGAACATTTCAAGAATGAGGCAGAAAGGGTTAGTTTTAGATCGGCCTTAACCTGGTCATTTGTCACGTACCTTTGAAGAAAAAAGGATACATGCATTAATTGCGGGGTTGTGTAGGTTCTTCTTGACTCTTAAATAAAATGAAACTGCTATGTGAAAATGGGGTTGATCTATCCTGTGTGAAATAAAACTTAAGCTAACATAGTGTGCTGCTGTGGTGCCATAAGTCAAGCACAGGTGGTTTCTGAGTGGCTTTTAAAAACTAACCCTTTTCTACACACCCACCTCTAAAACCCACAGATGCTCCAATATAACCTGGTTTAGGGTTGTATGGAAGATGAACTTAAGCAGACAGCATTTGGCTACCTCTCAGTGCTTTCTAATTATTCCAGTAGTTTGAATGCTGCCTGCTGCTGGAAAGTTGGTATGTTTTCAAGTGGAGCTGGAAAACATACCGTTTCTTGGAATAATTATGCTGTAAACTTTTATAATTCATTGGTTTGTCCTTAGACTGAACTGAAGAACTAAAGCTGTGATGGTCCTGCCAAATGCGTTTTATTGAATGTGGTTTTTATCACATTATTTAGTAGTACTAGTATCTGGTATTCAGGAGTAAACTTGTGCCGGTAGATATCTATAAATGGTGTTTGGCCAAGTTACGCCTAAACTAAGTATGTTTTGGACTGCTGCCATGTTAATGAAGGCCATGTGTTCCAGGGGAATATTAGAAATTAAGTTTTGAAGTGCAGGCCCTGGAATTGCTGATGCAGTGGTGGCTTATTGGGATGTTGCCTGCACACATGCTTTTGTAGTGTCAGTGCTTCCTGCTTGCGGTGTTCGCCATCTCCCGCTCCATGAAGCGGTGCCTTGTGCAAGAGTATGTGGACCACCGACTTTCAAAATACCTTCTTCCACTTTCTTCCTAATAAGCTGCAACTGCTCTGTCATCTTCAACCCTCAAGATTCTTTAGGCTTCCCCCCGTTTTGGTGTTTTAAGTGCTTTACTTCACATGTGAGCAGCAGAGATTGAATTTCTGTTTTTAAAAACAAAAAGTGGCTGACCTACTCAAGAACATTATGGAAAAATATGTGCACAGTCCCTTTACAAATAACGTCTTTTAACCGTCTCTACTAATTAAAACACTGCTTTTTCAGGCAAAGTTGAAGGATTTCTGAATAAGCTTGAGTTTCCATAAATCTGAAAAAAAATTGAAAGGAAACTGATACTTGATATAGTTCAGCTCTCCTCTCGTCTCCTCTCCTATCCTATCCTATCCATGAAAACAGGGTGTTCTTATATTTAAGACCCCGATCCACAAGTGAATCCCTCACGGATCTCTACTGCAGTTGGCAGTCTGTCTATGTACTAATCTAATGTAGGATAAAGAGGTTTGATTGATTTTTTTTTTTTTTTAATTTTTTAACCTTTTTTTTTAGTTCTTGGAGTGTTTTTTCAAATCATCTCCAACACTAATAGGTGTCTGAAATTTCCGCTGGCATTTCTTTCATGCAGAAATTTCTGACAAAATGCCCCACTAATAATGCTGACAAAAGGTGGTCAGTAAAGAAATACATGTGAAAAAATAATTGGAAAAACCTTCACTGCCTCTAGTTTTCTTCTTGACACTGGAAATAACTGTGGGCCTCGGTGGGAATTTTGTTGTATCTTTGTGTTGTTCCAAGGGAAACTGGCCATAACAAACTGAAATGGAGGGTGAACAAATTTTAGTTAAAAGATTTATGCAAGGGAAGAGAATAAAATCTGTTCTTAATTGTGGTTTTGCTTTGCAGTGGGGGTGTGGGGGGTAATTAGTAAAACTGCATAAAGAGATCAGAAAGTACCAGAAAACACATAAACTGTACTTGCATCTCCACTGGGTATGTGGCCTTTGTCAGACAGCAGTTTCAAGATGGCTTTGTTGGCATTGCTGCCAGAAATTTTACTAGTTGAGTCTTTTCTCATATATTGTCTTAAAACCTGGTTGATTTACTTGGTTATGCTTTGCGACTGTGATGATTTCTTGGCACCTATGTTTTCATAATATTTTATAAACACACTTCTTTCCCAGGAAAGATGAAGCCTAAACAGATGCTTGCAAAAAACCCAATGTAATCTCTTTTTTCAAGAGACTGCTTTTGATGTAAAAGTATCTGTATAGCATTTTGGTATTTATTGGCCTAAACTAAAACACTTTTCCTTGCAGAAAGTGTTGTCTGTGTTAAATACAGAGGAAAAGAAAGTCCTGCTTCAAAGAACCAAAGTATTTATCCTGCACTGTTAAACTTTTAAATCTTAGTTGTGGTGAAAACTCCCAAATACTGATTGTCATTATATCTCTGGGCCCGAGTAAAAATTATTTACGTTCGCTGTGTGATGTCTGTTGTATGACAGATTAGCTACACCACATGGAGCTTGCACAGAGCTGATTGCTCACATTTTATCAGAGTCTCCTTTGACGGCTTCTGGCTGCTCATCAGTGCAAATATATCTGTTGTGTAGAGGAAACATTAGCTTGTGTATAATTTTTTTTTTTTAAATTGGAAAGAATGTTTTGCTGTGATGAAACAAACATGAGGAGACTTATCAAAGTCCGATTTAAAAACCAATCAGCAGCATTAGGGACAATCTTTTTTTTCTGAAGTCCTTGGACAGTTTTTCTTTTCTTTTTTCTTGTGTATGTGTGTGTGATTAGTTATGTGGGATTAACCCAGTGAGAATAAATGTAGTGTCTTCTTCTGCCGCCTTTATTTTAGTTTCACATGCTCAAGAGCCAGTTTTATTCCTTCTCCCCTTCCCAGTGATGTGCTGCATTCACCCGTGTTTGGTTAAGAGAGAGGAAATCCCTCCTTGAAGTGGTTGGTAGCACTTGCAAAGCAAGAGGGTGAAGGCTTAAGAATTGCCTGATCATAGGAGGACCTCTAGTACTGACACCAGGACTTGGGCAGAGCACTTAGCTTTGAGTCCTGGTTGCTTCCCTCTGCCAAGTGGTGTAGCGCTTTTTAAGAGGCATTATGAATACTTGATATTTGCAAGACTTCTGAATAGCTTTTGAGAAAAAATAAACTGATCATTCTTGATCAAGCATTTCCGTTTTGTGGATGAAGTATTCTGATTGTGTTAATCTTTACCTCTGCCTCTAGGACACAAACTCTGGGAAAAACTTAAATGTGTTTTTTTTCCCTCATGGATGTGGTCACTAGGCTAGCAAAATGGCCTCCACCAAATGTTTCCAAGTGACTCATAGCAACTTCATTACCTTGTGCATGGAGGTACAAGATGAGTCTCTAGGTTGCTGTGCACTTCAGTGTCTTCATTTTGTGTCTTAGCAGAGTTTGTGCTGGCTGACTGGGTCTCAAATGCACAGAAGTTTTTTTCCCCTCTGCTTTAACACTGAGAGTAGCTGGTCAGACTAATTAATTTCATGTTTTCTCTTTTTTGATTTTCCAGGATGGCCCCCAGAGGAAAAAACGGAAGTCTGAAGTTGCAGAAGTGGACAAGCAGTTAGATATCCTGGCTGTTGGTACAGCAGTTGGTAGTATTTTGTTGTACAGCACAGTAAAAGGAGAATTACAGAGCAAGCTAGTAAGTAATACACTCTTCATCACATGCTACCAAATACTGGTGGTTTCAGTCAGTTTATGCTGTTCTTTCTGCTGCTCAAAATGGGATAAACTAACCTAATTATTCAGATCTTTTTTTTTTTCTTAATAGCTGTGTATATGAATAAAGGTGCAGTAATTCAGGTGCTTGGGAATCTTCAAGTGGTGGATTTGCTATTGTTGGCATTATGTACACGTTTAGAAATCTCGGTTTCGAAGTTAATGCAATATCTTAACATTGTGTATGGATTCTTTATTTTGCATTAAAAATATCAGTAATGATGAAATGCCTAACTGGAGAGTTAAGTCCTCCATAGGAGTGTTGCACCCTCAGTTCCTGCACGGTATTGTGGGAGAGGAGGGCAGGATTGAAGTACTCATCGACTCTGGGGAGGGTGTCGTGTTGATGGACTCTTCTGTACAGATGTAAATTTACTCCCTTGTGGAAGCTTTTGAGCCCTCTCAGCACATGATCTTTCTTGAATGAGATACACTGATTTTTGGAGTTTGCCCTTCTCATTGATAACTTCCCTGTTACTCTGAAGTACCTTTGGTTTAGTCTTCTGTTACATAACAAGCAAAATAAATCTGTATGAATGACTCTATGCAATACTTTGAGATACTTGGGCATACTTTGGCTTCTGAACTCTTAGTTGAATTTAGGCGATCAATGTACATGAATTGAGAGAAAGCAGTGACTTCTTAAAATCGCGATACGTGCAAGTGACACTAGTTAACAAATATCAACTCTGTTTTATGGAAAAGCTGTATTTATGCCTGAAAACTGCAAACAAAATAAAAGAATTTCAGGT
>VYZW01010132.1:681-12831 GCA_013401315.1 Balaeniceps rex
TTAAATAGCATTATACTTAGTCTTTGTTCAAGCAACTGGACTACACTAAGGACATTAGTGGCTGGATTGAGAAAAACCTTTTGGACTTTGTATTTTTTAGAAAATTTTGAATGAAATTTTGGGTCCATATAAAAAGCTCAGATTCTTCCAGTTTTCCCATTCCTTTTAACCTGTTACTAAGATCATTCAATTTGAAATATAGTGAAATATGCTGCTGGATTAGACAGAAATCTTTCTTTTCTTCATCAAGCATTTAAGTGGGCTTGAATTAGTGAGAAGTATGCATGAAAGGAGGGAGGATGGTTTGTTCTATAACTCCTTGTGTTTGATAGCACGGAGGTGTCTCGGATCTTCCAAAGAGAGAGCTGTTTAACAATATTTGTCTGATCTTTGGTTCATTTTGAAGACTTTTAGCTAGTATATTCCGTTTTATGAGTTATTATGCTGTCACCTAAAGCTTTGCGGTGACTGTTACATTGGCGTTTGAAATAGACAAACTGAGGTCCAAGGTAACTTGTAAACTGGTGCAGAAATTGAAGGATGTGTGCTCAGTTCCTCTCATCAGATTCAGAGAGTAAAAAATTTGTTCGGATACAAAGGCTAAATAATCGCTATTTAATCTTATGACCTTGGAGCCAATCAAAGTGTACACATAGTTTTAATTTTTAAAAATAATTACAGGGCTTTCAGCTTCTGTTTGGAAATGAAAATCAATTCGACTTCAGTATCTCGGAATAAATTTAGGCTGCTTAACTTATAGCATACATTGGGAAGGCTCTGAGTATTTTCCCCAGAATACTTGTTGAAAAAGGAGCTAATGAAGTTAATAGAACTAACTAATCAATTAGAGGTCTGTTGACGTCAGGATATATGTCAAGCGGTTAAAAGAAACAACACTGAAAGTTTAAAGACTGAGGTTTTTTAAAAGAGTCAAAATTATTTAAGTCTCGGGACATAAAGAGATGACACAACATATTTATTGAGTTAACAGAAAACACTACAGGGATTTAATTTCATTTTTGTCTGGCAGGAAACTTTGAACTTGTTCTAATTCAGATTCAAACTGTGGACTCTAAAATATTAGGAAGCAAGTTTAAATCAGCAGCATCTTTCCTTCTGGTTGCCTGAAGCAATTTTCTCTGCATCTTCTTACCTTTTAGTTTTCCTTCTCCCCACCCTTAATTTTCTGTCTTGTTCACTTTTTTCCTTTTTTGTATGCACATAATCCATGGGTTTTTTAAGCTCACAGAGACTATTGCTCTTTCTATGGATGTTTTTCCCTTCTGCATATTAATATAGTGCTCCCTTTTCTGCACAATTCTTTCTTTCTGCTCTCTTTCTTCTTCTGTTTCTATTTATCTAGATATATTTTGTGTTATCTAGTATATCATATCCAAGAGCTACAGAGGACTTACTTCTAATGAAATAGCAATTGCACATCCTGCATAGAAGATTTTTATTTGCAGTTGAAATAACCTAGACCTATACACAACAGAGTTATGGTGTCAGATCACATAATTTGGTATTCCTTTTAGTACATTAATGAATTCTCCTTCTTCACTATGAATGAAAAAGAGAAATCAGAACAAAACACAGGATTTCTTTATTCAGCTGATACATTTTAGGTCAAATTAAGGTTTATTCTGTTGAACAAACATATTTTCTGGGCTTTATGTGTGAACATATCATGGTTAGTAAGTGTTTTGTGACATGAAAATGCACTGATAGTTAAGAACTTCTGTTCCAGCTAGCAACCAAATGATTACAAATATTTTTCTGATGTTTACTATCTTAAGTAGTAGTATGTAAATTAATTGGTATTATTTACCTAATGAAATGGATGCAAACTTAAGCATTAGAAGTAGCTACAACTGTTCTTGTAGATCAGCCAATAAGTGAAAATCATGCTCAAAAAGAAAAGTAAATGGAAACTATATAATCTCATTTGATTCATTCAGGGTCTGAAGCAACTTCCGGGTGGAAATTAGAGTTTGCTTGATGTAAATGTTATTCACTAGAGCTACCTGTGTAAGGAATACAATCTGATTAAATATATATTCCATGAAAGATAAACCAAAACATTTGTATACAGTCTATCTGTTAGAGTAAACTTTCTGGTATTTTTAGCTAATGAGGTTGAGTTATCAGAAAACAGAATACTATAGTTCTGGTCAACATAGTATATCTGTATTTGTGTGTTTTCAAAATATACTTCTATTTTGTATAAGCAAATTGCTTCAGGAATGTAATTTCCTTACACAAAGAAAATGAAAATGCAAGAAAATATTTTAAAATAAGACTGTAGGTGGAATTGCCTTAAAAGGTACTACTAGAGTTGAACAGCTCATAGATACTACTACTAAATGATAATACAAAAAGCACTTAAGAACAGGCAGCTGATAAAAGATGACAAAAACTATCAGAAAAATATCTTAAGTGACAGAAGTGACACTGGATGTAGATAGTATAGGAAAGTATAGATAGTATAGAAAAGACAGAAGAGTTGCGTACATTTTCTGCATTGTGTGTAAAAAACCAGCATAAATATTCACATTTAAAATTCCTTTCAGAATACTTTCTGTTTTATCAGTAAGCTAAAGGAGGGTTTTAAATGGTATATATTATATTCCCTGATATATAGACAAGTGAATATCAAGTAGGAAATAACACTGCCTTTTTATATGGCATTAGGGAAACTGCTAATGAACTACTTTGTCCTGTTCTGGTGACCACTCTTCAAAAATATGTTTAAAATTGGAAAGAGTTCATTAAAGGTGAAAGAATGACTGTGGGTCTGGAAATAAGCATTGTAGTTAGAGGCTAAAGAATATCGGTCTGTTTAATCTGCTGAAGAGAAGGTTAAGAGGTGACTTGATTGTGGTCTGTAAGTGCCATAATGGGAATGAGACTTTTGACAGCAGATGACTGTTTAATCTAGCTGAAAAAGGCATAATGAGATCAAACGTTTCAAAGCTGAAGTTAGGCAAATTCAGACTAGAAATAAGGTGCATATTTTTAAGAGTGCGAGTAATTAACCACTGGTACAACTTATCTAGGAGTAAGCTGGATCCATCCATCACACGCAGCCACTGTGAGGAAAATAGATACAGCATAGCCCAAACATGTTATGCTTTTGATTTAGAGGATACTCAATGAAATAGATAGCCTTCATTATACAAGAGCTCAGATTAGATTTTAGTAGTCCCTTCCTACTTCAAAAATCTATGAGAATATGACTTCTGGGGGAGGTTGCACAAAGATGATTGAAAGGCTAAATTTATCTTCTGTGTGTATGTTTTTCCTTAGCTGCTTTGCCTTGTTTTAATGAGAATGGATTGAGTAAAACAGTGGCATTATTTCACAACAAGAAGTGAAGGCACCAGATGGTTTCCTAATGTTAAATGAAATTATCATATCTTGGTAATAGTTATTAGTTCCAATCACAGTGAGGCTCAGTAGCTGTCCCTGAGACTGACAGTAATTTCTGCATGAATTATCTATATAGCAGTCCATTGAATTCTTTCTTAAAGAAAATTTGGAACCTGGCTAATGCTGTGTGGTGCTAAAACAAGAGCGTTTTTTGAAGGAGAACCTAAATGGGAATCAGACAAACAAACAAACTGCTAGATTAAAACCTGCTAAAGTTAAAATCTTGGAAAGTATAGGGGATATATGTTGAACATGCTGTTACCCTTGTGAGCCAAACATCCCTGTGAAATAGCTTTGATAAAAAAGGAGAATGTTGTCTCCAAAGGTTTATTAGGTCCTCCAGATCATCGTACGCCTCCTCATGGTCTGAGAAACATGACATTACAACTCCTTTTAGAAGCCAGAAAGTGGAGGAAATTTTCAGTGCTCTCTCCTCTTAAGATCAACTTATCTAGTCTGAGCATGGAAAGGAGGTAGTTTTACAAGTCTGTTGTATGCCTGGTGGGTCTGGTGGGCCATTTAATTGGAAACAACGAAGAAAACCATAGTATTATCCAAGAATTTGAAGGAAAGAAATGTGAATGTAAATTCTAAGCCATATCTGCTGCTAGGCTTGTAGTTTCTCCTGATATGTGTTTTGGTATTTCTCAAATTGTGGAGTTTTCCTTCATTCGAACTTCTCTTCCTTTCTCTTGGCTGCTTTTCTCACTATTGACCACTTTCAAGTTTCAGAAGCTTGTCTCCCTGTTTGGAATAAAATAAAAATAATTTATTATTTTCATGGAAGGTACTTATCTCACACTACCTGTTCTTGGATAAAAAAGCTCAGATTTTTCATTGCCTCTGATTTTTGTGGTCTCTCAATCTATGTTTCTCAAAATCCCAGTCTCTGTTTTCTTGCTGAATGACAGTTCTGAAATTGAGAACCATGTTAATTCCACCCTGCTTCTGTTTGTACCACAGTTCTCCATCATCACACACAAAGACACTACTACAGCACATACGCTTATATGTTGTCTACAATCTTAAGATTTTTTTTTTGTGTGACGTTGCTGCGTACCTTTGTTTTTCTTGTTTTTCATATCTGGACTTTTCAATGTCAGGGTTTTTTTTCTCTGTTTTTGTACAGTACCATGCACAATGGAAGTTTTCTCAGTTATTGTTACTAGGCATTTGCATACCAAATAGTAAAAAACACAGTAATTTTTCATTCTCTAATAGCAGTAGATTAGTGTCATTACTTCTGTATCATGAAGTAAAGGTCTTCCCAGCTCTCTGTGAGAGTCGTATATTTTATATCCTTGTTTTGCTGATAAGGAAGCTGAAGTACTAAAAGGGAATGCATTTTTTTCAAGATCAATTGGTGAAAGGCAGATAGGGGACTAATTCAGGAGAGCTGACTCACACACCTTAGAATTATCTGATAGAGTATTCTATTTACCATTTAGATGTGCCAGTTTCTTTCCTTTTCTTCTTCAGGACCCATTTTTATGCTCCAGCTCTACTTTTCTACAATATCCTCCATTTCTTCCTGCACTGCTTTTTCTCCACAAAGATCCATGCTGCTGACCCTTTTCAGTTCCCCCCTTCCCCTCCTGCTTTTTACCCTGGCCATTTTGTTACCACCTCCCTCAGGAAATTTGAGGGGGCAACAATTCGACACTTAGTGTCTATCTTCCTGTTCCAAATTCTCAGACTATTGTTAAAGGAAATAGCGTGACACTCTACCTATACACTGCAGGATCTCAGAAATAGTCCCTTAAGGCTGAAAGAAGGAGTTGTAGGGGAATTTTCCCACTGCTCGCAACTGGAGTGCAAGTGACAGATCCCCTGACATAAATGAAATAATTGCAGCAAGAATAAAGGTATGAATGTCATTCATTTGTCATGAGTGATGTTGGCATTGGCATGCATAAAGCCAGTATAACTTCAGTGGGTTTTTCAAACTTGGGTTTGAACATTGTAATAGGCAAATGGCGTTTATCTGTTTCATAAATAAATATGCACATACAAGCACATGGGCATATACACACATAGACCCTTTAGCTGAATGCTGCAAATAAAACATTATGAAATTTAGCAGTGCGTATCAATTATGTGGTGGAATTGTGGCAAGTCAAAAATCAAAGAAACACCATTTCTGAGCTTCTCAAATATCCACTGATTGACAGTGACTAATGGAAAACAATTTTCTGAGTCCCAGCCTCAAAAGTAGCTGGTCTGGATAATGCTTAAAAAATAATTGGTAGCAGATACCACAGATACATGTTCAGTTTGCTTTAAAATTATTTCACTTCATAGATAAATAGCATTTGAATGTAACAAATACAGACTTGTTCTTATGCATAAAAACACGAGGCACTTTTTACTAGAAAGGGAATTGAATATAAATACTACGTAGTCTTTTTTTTCCCTCCTCCTTTTTGATCATCGTGGTTTGGGCCTATCTGCTGGAAACACATACAGTTGAAATGCATTATTTCCCTTTTCCTGTGATTATTTCCTCTTTGCAGGAACACCTACTCAGTTAACCACTACTTCTCTGAATCTACAAAAAAAGCAGGCACAGTTGCAAACCTGTAAAACAAGGTCCGTGGTGGCTCCATACACTTATGAGAACTAAATTGGCAATGCCAGAGTCTGTGAGAATGAGATATAGACTTTGTCCAGAGACCTCAAAACACCTCTGCCTCACTGAGTTCTGCTTATTTCTTTAAAAGATCAAGGAAGCTAGGTAGAGGTAGGTAGGTTAGATGATGCATTAACACAGACTATAACAAGAGCAGCAGTGCATGTGAATTCTAAATAGAAGAAATTCAGATCAATTTGGTACCATTAAGTTCTTTGAGGTGAACTGTCCTTGTTTTGAATCTGAGGGCAGAAAGCAGAACTAATTCATATAAAGGGCCTCATTCCAACCAACTCTCTAGGTACTGGGACAAAGTGACTGCAATGGTTTTATGCTTTCTTGAGCCTCCCCCCTTCTCTGGGGTTGTCAGAGCCGTTACTGTTCCTGCAGTAAATACGAGCATATGTTTGGCTGCCTGTTGCATCTTGGTGCTGAGGCATGAAACTAAAAATAGATGGAATGTGGTAGAAATCCACTACCTTTCCACCCTTGCCTTTGTCCATGCCCATGCCTTTTCCCTTCCCTTTCCCCATTCCCCATGCCTCATTCCCTATACCCTTTTCCCCTGTTCCTACATTATGGGCTGAAAAAGATGAACAAAAGGACTAGTCAACTTTTCATTTCTGCAAAGTGTTGTGGTTTAGCCCCTGTTGGCAACCAAGCACCACGCTGCTGTTCACTCACCCTCCCCACCCCGGTGAGATGGGGAGAGAATCAAAAGGGCAAAAGTAAGAAAACTCGTGGGTTGAGATAAGAACAGTTTAATAATGGAAATAAAATAATAATAATAATAGTAATAATAATAATAGTAGTAATAAAAATTTTAATGAAAAGGAAAACAACGAGAAAGAGAGAAACAAAACCCAGGGAAAAGAAAACAAGTAATGCAACCGCTCACCACCCGCTGACCGATGCCCAGCCAGTCCCTGAGCAGCAATCGCTGCCCCCAGCCAACTCCCCCCAGTTTATATACCGAGCATGATGTCATACGGTATGGAACATCCCTTTGGTCAGTTTGGATCAACTATCCTGGCTGTGCCCCCTCCCAGCTTCTTGTGCACCTGGCAGAGCATGGGAAGCTGAAAAGTCCTTGACTAGTGTAAGCGCTACTTAGCAACAACTAAAACATCAGTGTGTACCAACATTCTTCTCCTACTAAATCCAAAACACAGCACTATGCCAGCTACTAGGAAGAAAATTAACTCTATCCCAGCCAAAACCAGCACAGAAAGATTTATACTGCATTATGCCATATATCCAGATAGTAAGCACTCTTAGTAAGCTTCTGGATAACATGTGGTATTCATGAATAATTATGCTCCAAAATCACAGGATTCATATTTATCATTTACACCTGTCTCCAGCTACAGCTCTTAGAAACCGATGAAGCACGTGCAAATGCTTTTTGGGGTCCTCTCAAAGAAATATACATAACTTTCCATTAAAAATAAGATTAGTCATTCACAATAATTACAATATTGATTTAAATAGTTAACATATGAAATGGGTCCCCACTAGTTATTTTTGAAAGGAAGTCGAAGAGGGACATCAAAAATAAGTTAAAAGTTGGCATTAGGAAAAGTCTTCTTTGTCTTTGGATCAGTTAATATTTTCCACAGCTCAGCATCTATTTCTGCCTTACCACAGATATTCATAGGGGAAAAAGTTTTATGCTGATCTCCCCACAGAACTATCAGGTGGGCTAAACTATGTAACCTATGGTCCCATCTGGCTTTCCTGTTCCATAAATATTTCTCAGTATGACTATAATGTAGAGGTAAAATGAACATACCAGCAAGAAGCTGACGTTTGTATTATTTTTCAAAATTATATCCGACAACAATATGCATTATTTAGTGCACATGCATTAATGATCCATATTGTAGGTACATGATGGAGTTTGTCTGAATAAAGCTGGTCTTTCTCAGTGTATAAGGTATGGTAAAATATAGCAAAATCTAACTGCCACTTGGATAGAAATACAGGATACAAGAAATCAGAGCCCAGAGGGGGGAAAATATTTCTAATTAACTGTACATTTGTCCGTAAAAAGTCAAGCCTGATGGCATACAAATATTATCCAGCCCGCACTTTGAGTCCTAAATTGTGTCAGGATTTTTTGCCAGCAAAAGACAAGAATTTCTATCAAATGTAGCTGGTTCAGAGGTATGTTGTAATCTAGATATTTGAAAAATCATTTTGTCGTTAAGAGAAACCCATTCTGTCTTTTATTTTTGGAGAATATATAGTGATGCCACTGAAAACAAGAAAAGTAGGGTTTTTTTCCTTTGAAGTCAGATGGAGTTTAATCACTACTAATCACTGCAAATTGCTTCTGGTCATATCTCTCAATAGCTTTCTTGCTGTATTGTTTTGGGATCAACTTAAGCCAGTCTAACTGTGAATAGTCCAACCTCTTCTCCTGCCTTCAACCTCAAGCTCTGTTGGCTCTATATATCATAGGGCTGTGGCAAGAGTCAGTCCAGCTTTCTGATCCAACTGAAAAGAAATCTTTTTTTGTTGTTGCATGTTTACTTCTCAGTTGTGAAGAAAGCTGCTCTGACTGCTAGAATGCTGGAATGATGCGAGGGGAGCAGAGGGTGTCCCTTTCCATGGCAGGGTGATCTTATATCACCCTGCTAAATGTGAAAGCCACTGGGAATCCACACCCTTTGGGAAGTGATTTCTGTTGCCCAGACATTTGGAGGTGTGAGGATGAGAAAATCAACAGCAATGTAGTTGCTGATACTTCCAGAATGTTTGTTGTCCTTGTGTACTGTTGTAGGTTTTGTCTTAACTGGTAAGCCATTTTGTTTCCTTTCTCTCACTTGATGCACTTCACTTTCTGGCCTCTTCAGGACCTGTAACAGCAGGGCTGACAGGATCAGTTGTAAGAGAATGACTGAACTATGGGTTCTGACCATATGTTTGGTTGCAAGGCTTTTTCCTCAGAAATGCATAACCTAATTGCTACCTGGTCTTATCACCTTTCTCTCCTTCTCCTGCTGCTTTCCCCCAGGAGGCAGGGCAAGAACACTTTCCTTTTCTCTTTTCAGCTTTTTTCTTTCTATGTCTGTCTTTAGATCATGAGCAAGGGAACTGAACTAGATCATAGAGAATCCTTCAACTGCAAACAGCATTCTGTATGAAAAACAGATTTCCGAGTTCGGGTTTGTTTAGGAAACTGAGAGTACATCTGAGAACATTTTTAACTATCAAGAGTCTGAAAAAAAAAATTGTCTTGCTCTTCAAAGCAAACAGATATATCGCCAAGTAGCCATGTAAAGTTTGCAGATTTGATCTATGACTCATCCTGGGAATGTGATTCAGAAACAATTCTCCAGAGTGAACTCTCTCTTGGTTTAGCCAGTTTTGTGTGAGATCCTGCCATATGAGCAACCTTCAGTGTTAAGTTCCTGCCCACTGAAGCAGCCTGAAAGCCCCCGTTCATTAGGAGAGGTGAACTTTTGGTTCTGCCTTGTCAGTTTATACATGATACTACTGAGGTGTTGTCCAACTGCATTAGCATTGCTAAGTGTAGAGAAATATTTCCAGCACCAGAATTGCTCTAGACACCACCTAAAGTCTTATTATACTGATGAATTTCTTCTCCAGAATTATTCATTGCTCCAAACAGAATGCTTGTCGAGATTAGTTAAACCGTCTCTTTTGCAATACACCTGTGGTAATAATTACATAAGCTTTATTGGATATGGATGCCTTTTAAGCATTTTTCAGTATCCGTGCATTAATTGAACTCGTAGTTAATGTATTCAAGATCCTTAAGCTGCACAATATAGATTACTGATTTATTAAAAAAATATAATAAACCATGCTTTAGAATCATAGAACTGTTTAGGTTGGAAAAGACCCTTAAGATCATCGAGTCCAACTGTTAACCTAACAGTACCAAGTCCACCACTGATCCATGTCCCTAAGCTCCGCGTCTACATGTCTTTTAAATACCTCCAGGGATGGGGACTCAACCATTTCCCTGGGAAGCCTCTTCCAATGCTTGACAACCCTTTCGGTCAAGAACTCGTTCCTAATATCCAGTCTAAACCTCCCCTGGCACAACTTGAGGCCATTTCCTCTTGTCCTGTCACTTGTTACTTGGGAGAAGAGACTGACACCCACCTCGCTACAACCTGCTTTCAGGCAGTTGCAGAGAGCGGTAAGGTCTCCCCTGAACCTCCTTTTCTCCAGGCTAAACAACCCCAGTTCCCTCAGCCACTCCTAAGACTTGTGCTGTAGACTCTTCACCAGCTTCGTTGCCCTTCCTTCGACATGCTCCAGCACCTCAATGTCTTTCTTCTAGTGAGGGGCCCAAAACTGAACACAGTACTCGAGGTGTGGCCTTACCAGTGCTGAGTACAGGGGGACAATCACTTCCCTAGTCCTGCTGGCTGCACTATTTCTGATGCAAGCCAGGATGCTATTGGCCTTCTTGGCCACCTGGGCACACCACTGGCTCATATTCAGGCGACTGTCAACCAACACCCCCAGGTCCTTTTCTGCCAGGCAGATTTCCAGCCCACTCTTCCCCAAGCCTATAGCGTTGCATAGGGGTTTTATGACCCAAGTGCAGGACCCAGCACTTAGCTTTGTTGAATCTCATACAGTTGGCCTCGACCCATTGATCCAGCCTGTCCAGATCCCTCTGTAGAGCCTTCCTACCCTCAAGCAGATCAACATGCCTGCCCAACTTGGTGTCGTCTGCAAACTTACTGAGGGTGCACTCGATCCCCTCATCTAGATCACTGATAAAGATATTAAACAGAACTGGCCCCAGTACTGAGCCCTGGGGAACACCACTTGTGACCGGCCTCCAACTGGATTTAAATCCATTCACCACAAGTCTTTGGGCCCGGCCACCCAGGCAGTGTTTTACCCAGCAAAGAGTACACCTGTCCAAGCTGTGAGCAGCCAGTTCTTTAAGATCAGAGTAGCCCACCGATCAGACGATTTTCTGCCATGAACATGTTGGACCAAAGATAAACAATATATTTCTTTTTTTTATTTGTTCAGATATGGCATGTGATCTTTCAATTTACTCATCAATTTATTGTATAGAAAATTATGGGCGGTTATTTTTTTTCACATCTTAAAAGCTGAGACAGTCACTCATAATAATGGTGATGATCATAAATATTTTCTTTTATGCTGAATTTGACTTAAGTTCTCATAATAGATATTTAAATGTAATTGGCAACCAAAATCCAGATATGTTGTTATGTGAATTCTGTTGTGAATCATTGTGATTTGAGGGGAGCATGAGAGCTTTTATTGTATTAATACATGCTATTAGTAAACTATTATTTCGAGTTAGAAACTAGCCATTTTGAAAATTAACAAAGGATGTAGTATAGCTTTCCTTAAGATATTTGTATTTGAGTAGTCTGTCTTTGCATTTGAGAACTGAAATCAGGTCTCCCTCAGTGAGCTATAAAATTCAGCAAATTTCCTGGAGGCCTTTGAAGACTTGACTTTTTTGGTCTTTCTTTGAAGAACTCTTACTTTCTTGTGCAACAGAAGGCCAGTGGTAAGATAGAAACTGTTCTGTTTCTCTTTCTGTTGCTCTCACTGTCTTTCTGTTTCTGTGTCTTTCTTTTTTTTGTTTTGTTTTTGATACAAGAGACACTTACCTTCCTTGACTTACAAGGAATCTTCCAAAACTCTTAAGAAGCTTCTATATGAAATGTCTGATAGAAGTTTCATGTACTCTTTCATACATTTCCACTTTCTGAAAAAAGAAGACGCATCCCTAAAGGAACTTTCTGTGAAGAAGGAAGACTAGCATCAGACATTTTCTGTGATTTGTTGGGAAGGCTGTCTAGCTCTTCTTTTACCCTTTTACCTTATCTGCCAAGGAAGCTCTGAGAATAGTTTCCTTGATACTAGAACTTCTATCTAGGTAGTTATCATTCAAGTGTATTTTTATCCAGGTTGAATTGCTGAGAAATTTACTCGGACTGAACAAACCCAGTTTGGTTCCTTAATTTATTTTATGGCTACACCTAGTATTTCTGATGCAACTTTTGTTCCTTGAAGTACAGAGATGCTGAGCGTAGTTCATTATAGATGTGCAATCC